>JARKHS020006271.1:0-189275 GCA_030143305.2 Amblyomma americanum | reverse complement strand
ATCACCATTAATGGGACTTCTCTTGACTCCCTCAGTGTGATCATCATTAATGGGACTGCCCTCAACTCCCTCAGTGTGATCATCATTAATGGAACTTGGAGGGACACTCAGTACAGCTCCGTCCAGTTTTTTTCTTAAGAAAAGTTTATTGCGTGGCTCTTTTTTGGGTCTTTTGACGCTTGTGTTTGGCAGCAAAAAATGTATTTGATGCTGAGAAATTTGCAGTTTACAGTGGAATGCGGTATCCCACCACTCGATTCAAAGTCGTGACGATGATGATGTCGAGACGGTTGTGGACTTTTTCTCCTCCCGTCTCTATCTGCTGCTTTCTGCCCTGTTTACTGTTCACCAACTTGCTGAACTTCAGAAAGTTAAGGTTGCTGGCTGGAACTGGATGTTGGTGTGGTCTAACCGCAGAGGTGCGTGTATGGAAAAGGAGTATATTGATGTCATTGCAGTTTGTCTGTGGGAAGGGCGATTGTCAGTGCCATAACTGAAAATTCCCTCAATTTGACTCAGAATTCCTATGTCTGGCCTGTTTTCCGTGCAGCAGCTTTGAAAAAATTCAGCACTTAGAAAAAAGTGATAAAATTTTGGGTCTTAAAATTCGCCAAAACTCGGTAAGGATTTCCTTTTTTGCCAAATTATACACTTCGGATTCCCCAAAAGAAGGAAAATTCCTTAAATGGATGTCACTGCGCAGTTAGCGGCTTTAAGGATAGAGCCGTCGGGGAAATACGCAAGCGGAATTTTGCTTCTAAAAATTGACAGGACGGTCACCACTGGTTAATGCGAGAGCCAGCTGCAGCTGTTAAGGTATTTATACTTACGATATGTTATGGTAGAGAACATGCGATCGACCTCACATCTGTATAGTTCTAGGGTGCTCTTCTTAGTGGGTTTTACGGAGCTTACTTTACAAATGTCTGCGTATAGACAAAATTTGCATTGTTTCCTCGTTATAAAGCTGAAGGCTTTGCCTTTGAGGAGTATGTGATGCCGAGGTAAAACTTCGAATCCTCACTGTACAGCTCGTGTTTGCGTCGCACATACAGCCCGAGACCCAAGAAGACATCGAACCCTAAGTTTGAGACACTGAGGCTCTAGACTCATAGTGCAATTGGCAGTGCCGCTTCCATTGGCCCTAGCACCAGTGACAAGCATAGTGGAGTATTGTGAAAAGCATGATGCGCACTTTCCGGAAAACTTCGCGCAGCTCAGCCCCTTAAATCATGTCTCAAGTTAACTGTCAGGAAGTGGCGTTTGCATTGCTTTTTTTTTTTAAATTCCCAGTGCTTAATTCATACAGTGGTGGTCACGGAAGGAGACCCTTTTATCACGCTAAAACAGTCTGCATGTTTGAAGACATTAAGAAGATTGGTGAAAGAAGTGATGGTGAAGGTTTTTTTTTTCTTATTCTTCAGTACAAATTTTCGGAGCACTGCGTGGCTTGTTTTTCCTCTGTTGATCTGAGGACTGGCATGGGTACAAGCGAGGAGGTGGCAGGTTCCTGGCATCAGGCAGAAAGTTTTGATCTTTTTTTCCCTATCTATAGAGGCGAAGATTTAATGTAAGGAATGTATTGGTGGACAGTTTTAATCATTGGAAGGCATGTGGGAAAGGAGAAATCGCATTTCACTTCATGAATGCTCTTGTGTGCATCTATTTAAATGAGTATACAGACCCAGTTTTTGGTTGTATGCGTCCTTCTTTAGAATGGTGTGCAGGACATTCGTTTACATAGGTCACCACTTGCAATTCTCCAGTGCGTGCTAAATAATTTGTCATTGAATTTATTCTCTTGTGTCATTTTTGTTTCAGTAGCCTAATGGTGGATATGATGCCAAAGCTTAGTTTAGGTGATGCAAGGCATAAAAAAACTGCGATATAATTGCTGCTTTGTCATTTTAATTTCTTGAAACTCTTGTGCCGGTCTGCCTCAAGATCCACAATGATAACGAATGAACCAGCAGCTATACGCTCTCTTTTTGTATGCCTCATGTGACCTGAATTAAACTTTTATGTAATAGCCACTGTTCAGCCAAAATTCAATTTTAAATTATTAATCTGGCATAGGCGAATTTCACCTGGCAATGTATGTTTACTGATGTCTCTTGCATGATTACAATTTCATAGAAACAGCACACCGCCAAAATTCGGGGCCTGTAATATTTCACGGTGTACTGTCCACATAGCTTCTGGTGCACTCATTTGCTTCAATTGCTGCGCATCAATGCAAATCCCTTATATGCTCGGAGACATTGGGCCTCGACAATAATTCTACCTACCCGTGTGTGCCTGCCAGATTTTTCTGTGGCTAAATGGAAGCCAGTCTGGATCCGTTCTCCTGCCTCTTGTGAAGGGGGCTTCATTAGCGGACACTTGCTCCTCGTAAATCAAGTCTTGTTAGTAGTGGGGGGAGGGCTCCATTGTGCCTTTTTTTAGTTATATTTTTTTGGCTACTTCCAATCTCAACCACACAATGGGTCTTCTGAAGGAGCCTGCTTTGTGTGGAACTCATGAGTGCAGTTCAAATGTTTGAGCAGCTTCGACAGTGTGTGGGACAGCATCAACGCCTCCAGTGTAAGTGATGGTGCAGTTGTTGTTCTGGCTGTGCATGTGTTTGGAGCTCTGCACAATGTGGCGTTCACGCTTGGGGACTTTCATTTCCACGTGTGCAGAATTTCCTTCTCAGGAAACTTTCACCTTTTTTCAAGCAGTCAGTAGTTGAACCTGGTGACCTTTCCAGTCTGCCTTCGCATTGTAGTGCACACTGTAAATTTTTGTGATCATATGTGACATATTGTAGTAGGCAAACAATTGGAACATTATTTAGACATGGAGGCAGAGTGCGAAATACGCCTGTGTGCTGTGCACTGTCTGGTCCACATTAAAAAAAATTCCAGGCAGTTGAAAACCGTGGTTTCTCTTCTTTCTCACTTCCTTCATTTTTTCCCTCACTGTGTGGTTGAGGTGTCCACCAAGAATGACACAGTTATTGCGCCTTTACTTTCCTCAAAAGCAATTTTTTTAAGTTGTAAACTGCGGGATTTAACATCCCAAAGTGACTCATGCTCTATGAGGGACAACGTAGTGGAGGGCTCGGGATTGATTTAGACCACATTGGGTTCTTTAACATGTGCTTATATTGCACAGCACATGGGCCCAATTTGCGCCTCGCCTTCATTGAACCCAGGCTCAGTAGCCAAGCGCCCAACCACTGAGTCACTGTGTCCGGTTTTTTTTTTTTTTTGACATGGACCGCAAGCTTTCATGTCGGTACGAATGCCCCTGAAAAATTGATAGCCAATGATGAGCGTGGTTTCTTCTCAGTATATTCCCCTCGGCAAGCTTCCGCCCTCACCGAGTTCCCCCTTCATTATTGTAGATAAGAAGTCTATTTGCGATCGCTGGCCCTGGCATAAGAAGTAAGTATTTACCTTGACGCCACATTTGGGACATGTCGCACTGCAGCCCGTGTTCAGAATTTCGTTTGACATGATTGCTGCATCAGTGTGCGTGTGCCTGCAGCCACAATGCACAGCATTCATGTTGATGCCGTGGACCAGTGACAAATCTGTCATTTGCAAAGCCCCATGATTGCCCAGCGCTTGGTAGACACAGGTACGAAAGTAGAGTCAGAGGAACTTGCGAAAAGAAACCTACCGCTCTGTTCTGGAATCAGTGCTGAGCAATGATTTAGATTAGACGGGTAAGCAAAATCTGGAAAAGTTTTTGCGTTTATCCTTACACCTGGGGATTCATCAAAATAGCTGTTGAAAAACTTAAATCTGCTTGTGTTGCAGCTCTTTTCAGAACTCTGTAGAACGCTTGTTGAAAATGCATAGAATTTTGTTTGTGTTGCAGCTCTTTTTAGAGCTCTCTGTAGAACGCTTGTTGAAAATGAATAAAATTTTAGTTAGGTGTTTTTTCTTTTTCAAGGGCATTAATAAATGTGTTTGTCGGATTCATCTGCGCCTGTCCTTAACAAAGCAGTGGTGTTAGTGTTGCCCTGGACTTCGGGAAAAATAGTTTCAGTGTGCTGAAGCTCTATCAATGGCCAGGGCCAAGCATCTTAGAGGCTGCATTGAATGGCTGGGGACAGCTGGCCCCTTGAATAGTTGTTGGACCGACGATATGGCTCATCCTCCAAAATAAATAACACACGCATCTTTGCGGCTCTATTGAGCGGTTGGAGACAGCTGGCTCTTCTTTGCCCATAAACGGCTGTCGAAGCGCCACGAGGAGATTGTCTGTCAAAGAACAATGAGGTTTGGGGAAGGGCACGGGCAACTGCTGTTGCGTCTGCCTCGTCTTCTTATTAGCTTTTCCACACGCGCAGCTGCATCGTTCTGCAGCTTGATCTTCAACCTGCAGGTGGCTTATTCTGGCTTTGGCATTTTTCTTTTCCTCCATTTTCTCTGGCTGTTTTTTATTTAATTTTCTGAGTGCATCGAAATGTGGCGCAATGGGGAAGCAATGCGGACTGGGCTGATGCGATCTGAAAAGCGGGAACTGCTGCAGATGTCTCATAACTGATTATGGATTTGCGTTGAAGCAGCCATATGTTTTGTTTTTTTTTCTGAATGTGCTCAGACATAGGTCATGCTTGCAGCTGGAATGTAAACATGATCTGTCTTGTTTTAAATGATTTGTGTTATGATAGCGCCCTAACATCGCTCGCAGAAGCAATTGATGATGTCTGGATTTTTTTTATTTTGACTTCTTTTGGTCTGGATTTTGTGCAAGCTCAAAGTTTTGCACACCGCGCAGCAAGTATCGCATATTATGCTCTGGTATACAGTTTCAGAATAAATCGGATGGATCTTTGTTATGTGTTGTAATCTTGTTGAACATTTGTGCTCTCGTCTTGCTGCCATTTAAATTGAGCTGGTGATTGTGGAATTTGGGTGATTTTACGATGAATAACTCGATCCTGTTTTGGATGGGCTAAGCAGGTCACATAAAAAAAAAAATGGTGAGGTGGTTGCCCTGAATTTTTACTTTCGGGCCTGAAATTTGTAGCTCTCGGAGAAAGTTTCTGCTCGGAACCAAAGCTAAATAAGCGCCTGTGCCCACGAGCTCATATGTTTGTGTACCTCCAAGATCTTAGTGCGTGCACTTGTGACTGGAGCATTAAGTGGGCTATTAGCGTGTTTTTATCTTGCACAACAGGGCAGGGGTGTCTGAAATAGAGTGAGATTAACAGTGATAAGAGGAGCACTTGATTCACATTGTATGCATGCACTTGTTCGAAGATACCAGATCCTGCATCTGGAATAAGTGAAATTCAGTGCATATGAGGTTATGATTATTTCTCAGTTTGTTGATATATTTTGTGTATCATTCATGCACATACATACACATACGCGCACATATGTGTGCCCACTTCTACTTACATGCATACATACATATGTACAGCCGGCCAAATCTTTACCTAGCATGCTTGACGGCTGCGTTTTTTGTGCTCCTGCACCTTAGAACGAAGCGAACTTGCTAAAACCTCAAGATTAAGCACGGACTTGGGGAGCCTGTGCCGAGATCTGATGATTTCACAAGTTTGCTCCATCACAAGGTGTAGGAGCGGAGAAAATGCGGCTGTCGAGCATGCTAGCTAAAGATTTGGCTGGCCATACATGCATGCACACGTAGTACGTATAGTGCGGCCCTATTGCAGGGGTAAGACTGATGTTGGGTATTGAAGAAAGGAAAGGTGCTGCTGTTGTTTGTGTACACACTGAAACGGGAGCTGCGCTGCGAGGGAAGTGAGTGAAAAGGGAGGAAAGAGAGACACCTCACTCTACCATCTACTATTATTTATTATTATTATTATTTATTGTCATTCCAGGTACATCTCTAATACACAAAGCTGAGCGGATTCATAGCCAAAGGCTAGTAACGGACCCGCACACATGAATATGGAAGGGTGCACGCACGAACACAGTCCTCCTGTTTAGCTCAGTTGGTAGATCGGTGGTCCCGGGTTTGAACCCTGTCCCAGGAGGAATTTTTCTTTAACTGCGAAGACTCCCAGCTGCATAGCTTTCGTTTGTAACTGTGTGGTTGCGCTTGGGTGGATGTTAATGAGTAATTACTCGCTTATTAGAAATACACTCCACCTTGGGGGATTCCCCTCAAGCACTGAACTGGTCTGTGTCGATTGGTGTTCAGATATAGTTACTCTTGTAACTGAGAAACTCGTGTATCTTTCTCTAGAAACAAGAAGTCACAGTAGCAAATGTGTTAGAATCTAAGATGCGCGTAGATCTTGGCTTCTGTAGGAACAGGGTGGGAGGCGAATGTGGTTTGCACTCTGACATGTGATCCACAAGGCCACACACATTGCAGAGTGCAATGATGGCCTTGGAGTGGTCCTCCTGCTTCTTGTATAGACCTTTTCACGATCCTCGGAAGAACCCGCTTTTTGCAGAGTGAGGAGAGTGGGGGGGGAGCTTAATCCTCATCTCTTTCCTGTTCTACGAGCACAGTCCAGTGTGCTGGCACCCTTCAACCTGCTTATGAAAAGATCTGTAGTAGATGAAGAGGACAGCGTAGATACAATACAGGCAGGGGCTTCTTTGGGAAGCTGTTGCGAATGGTTATCTGCGGCGGCTGCAGCCAGTGTTTCGAGCGTGTGTGTTGGAAGCTTTTTACTTCCTCTGCTTGTGCTTTCCTTCCATCAGAAAGGCGTGCATTTTGGCGGACGAGCGGCTGCTGTTCCTCAAGGAACTGGTCTCTGAGGTGCCTGACGTCCAGGGGGACGAGGAGCCTTACGAGACGCCCCCCGTGCGGCCAAAGCTTACCGGGTGAGTCCTCCACTTCCCCTCCGTTCTTGATAACAGCGGTCCGAGAAGGAACTGCTTGCACTCCTCGTGCCTGGTGTGTGTGTGTCCTAATGGTTCCTTACTGGCTCTAGTCTCACTACTTTCAAAGTGCTATGCCAGATGTCAGTTTTGTCGGGTCTGCCTTTCTTATTTCGCAGAGTTCGGAAGTTACGTGCGAAGAACGGCAGCAGCGATGGGGCAGGACCCAGTCACTCCACAGCAGAGGAGACTGACAGCGCCGAGGACGACGAGGACGACTACTTGGGAGAGGTGTGTCTGCAACCTGCCGTGTGGCCGTGGTATTTTCCTTTTTTGCTAGTTTGTGTTTCATTGTTTCTTTTAAGGCTGAGTTTTGAAACAGGCAGTGCTGCTTGTTTGTTTTCAATGCAAGGAAAAAGAGGCCGACATTACAGGGCCATTGTCTGACTGAAATTGTAAGGAAACCTGGCACCGCCAGCCAACAGTGTGCTCTCTTCATGGTGCGTTGCAGAGTTACTTTAAGTTTACATTACCCTTTTAATAGCTCTGTGTGGTGTGCCCACCTGCTAAGGTCTCGTGCAGAGGTTGACAGAATTGCAAATTTATTAATTTATTAAAACCTTGTTCTCCTACTATTGCGGTGGCTCAGCATCTAGGCACGAGTTAATGGATGGGATCCCAGTTATGGCGTGTGCATTTCCCGTGCAGGCGAAATACGAAAAATGGCCATGTACCGAGATTTCGGTTTGCGCAAAGAACCCCAGGCAGTCAAATTTAATCCGGACCATTTCACAGCAGTGTGCCTCTCGGTGCGCAGTGTTGCTTAGGCATATTAAAAGCCATCAACTATGTTAAAGTCTCTGCCATTTTGCTGAATTATTTGAAAATTGACAAATATTTAGGCAAGTTTGCTTGAAAGGAATTGCTGTGGTTGGAAACAACTTTTGTTTAGTTCATTGACGAGAATGAAGTAAATTTTGTAGCAATGGACACTGATGTGTTCTCCACAGTACATGATAAGCTGGATTCACAAATTCTAGGGGGAAAAAAATAAAAAAAAATAATAAAAGGGGGCTGAAGGGGGGGGGGGAGCTCATAGCCAGAGTCTGAGTGTTTAAAGTTCAGTGGATGTTCTGCCTTTGTCATTTCCCCTGTGACTCTGCATCTGCTGTTTGTGTGGGTTGGCTTCCTTTCTTGGTGACTCATCGGTTCATCGCCTCAGATGTTATTTACCCTTTGCCGTGGAAAAATGTTAGCCGTTTCCCCTTTCTTTTTTTATCCTGTGGTGACCTATAGCTGCCAATAGCAGTTCGCTGACATTTGGTCAGACCAGGCCTCAGTAGTTCGCTTTTCGGGAGGAAGGCCTAGGAACTGACAAGAAAAAAAAGAAAAAGAAATGAAAAGGGAGAAAGGGGCGGAAAAACATTTAGTTCATATTCACGGGTCCAGAGCTTCCAGCTTTCACTTTTTTGACTTATGCCTACTTCTGCTTAATAAAAGCTGTTTATTTTTTTTGTCTTTTAACTGCTTGCATGTGGGAATCAAAAAAAGCTTGTCAGTACACTTCGATGAAGGCAGTTTTGGTGCATATTGGGTGGTCGCGTTCATCCTCAAAACGCGCCACATTGTTTATGCAGGAGACTGACGACGGGAGCAGTGAAAACACAGCCGAGGCACCTCCGTCTATGGCGGCCTACCGCAGTGTTCAAAACCCCCCTTATATCCAGCCCCCAATGTGAGTGCCTCTGGATTGCCTTGGGAAAATGACATTGGGGCGCCAAATGCGCTGCAGTTGTGGTTTTCCCCACCGCAGGAAGTGCTCTCATCTAGTGTTGCAGAAAGATGACATGACTGATGGAGTTTATTTCAGAAACCTCCCTGTAGCACTTTGGAATGTCATGGTTACGGTGGCTGCGTAATGAAGGCTAGTCGTCTCTGTGGTTAGAATGGAGTTAAGTGCCATCTTTCTTGTTGAGTAGGTGCTAGAATGTGAACATTTCGACATAGGTCTGTCTGGTCAGGAGGCGAACTGGAACGAAGAGAATGTATCGCTTAGGGCTTCCTTAGACCTAATGCAATGCTTAGGGCTTCCTTAGGCCTAATACAATGCTTAGGGCTTCCTTAGGCCTAATGTAATGATTAGGGCTTCTTTAGGCCTAATTTAACATTAGGGCTTCTCCAAAGGAACAGTTTGGTTTGAGCATACAGTTGGGGTTGGCAGAAAGCAATACAAGTCTGAAACTGAATCATTATCGTGCCTGAAATTTATAGGCACGCAGTGTTATTACATAAAAGGAAGTCCTTGAGTCGGGGACTGAAAAGGCAAGATGCAAGGTTGCTTTGCCGTTTTTCATTTTCTGCTCTACGCCTCTCTCTGCAGATTTCCGCCCACTGTCCAAAAGCTGCCCCAGTTTGCAGCAGCAAACATCATGGCCAGCGTGGCGACAGTTGAACCAGACGATGACTACGATTCCTGAGGACTCAATGAGACTTCGATAAAAAAAAAAGAAGAAAAAGCGGATGTGATATGCAACCAACCTCACCCAAAGGGCCTCATGCGACTGAATAGCTTCGTATGGCTTTGTTTGGGCGCTCAATTTGCAAGCTAACATTATTGAGAAAGCTGAAAAAGAAGCAGAGTTCACTTGCTTCACGACAGCATCAACTGTGTCCTTGTCTGCTGGTCGTGGTGAACCTGTCAGCATCAGTTCAGTGCACAAATTTGTTATCGGCAAGGTAGATAGTAGATTTGTCATTTTTTTCATCACAAACGAGGATGCTTAAGAACAGATGCCGTCTGTGCCTGGGTTGGCCCCTATTGTCGGGCAATTCAACATTCGTACTAATTCTGAAGCATATTTTAGCATATGTGGCTTCAAAATCTGGTCTGCTGATTGAAGCAAAGTATACAGTCCTGCAGATTGTTGCGCCACCTGTGGCAATAAAATAAAGTTGCTCAGGGCTGCAAAGGAGTTGCAGGGCGCTGCCATTAACCAATGCAGAAGCCTGTAGGTGGTGGCACTACCTGCTGACTGTTGGAGACTGTTGGAGATGCCCAAATCTAGAACTAGAGTTTCACGAGTAGTAGTGTGAATGAGCCCGGTGATGCATAACCCTCAAAGCCTGTGAAGTCTTCAGTCGCATCCAGAGAGCTTGCCATACGCTCCGCATACAACATACACCCCCCCCCCTTTCATATTGCCCTTCCAAGAGTGTTCATTTGTCATCTGTATCATCATGGTCGTGCCGTGACATCCCAGGTGCGTGTCTGCGTTGAGTCACTCCTAGCATCCCTCGAGGTTGTGTTGTAAATAGGCGGCCCTCCCACTCGCCCCGTTTTGTCTGTCAGATGTGACGTAGTAACTTAAGTTGAGCATAACGTTTGCTAATAAATTGATTTTTTTATAATTTTGTTGTGCTTCTTTGACCTGCATGCACTTGGCAGTCTTTACCAGGAGAAGAGAAGATGCCAAGTCCCAGAATTCAGCTCCTGGGCCATACAAGCTCTTCAAACGGTACAAGGATAATGGTAAATGCCGCTATGCCCGCTTGCATTAAGCTTCTTAATGAACGTTGTTGAATTTCATTGATGCCAAAGCACTATTGCGATGGGTAAATCCCTAGTAAGATCTTGTGTTGTTTGTGGTTTTGTGCCAAGTGAAGTAAAAAACAAATATTGCCTCAACTGGGATTCGAACATGCGGCGGCGCGAACAGATCAGCTTTGCTGACCAGTGCACGAGAGCACTAGGCGATTGCCGCAGCCTATCTCACCTTGTGTTAAATCTCAACCCGCTTGCGCTGTGCATTGCACAGTCTTCAACTTCCATCTGCGGGGCAGAGAGAGAGAATTGTCTGTCTTCATTGTCATTGTCCATGCAGTTCTGTTTCCGCACGTTTATAATATGTAGGGAAAAATTTTATTTTTTTTTTCTTCCGTTACTAGCCCCCTGCCAAGGTGGATGCATTCTTTGGGATGTTTAGCTTGACAGCGCGAGGACATTTGCAGTTCGTGCAGTTTTTGCTGCAGTAGTCGTGCTTCAATGGGTACGAAACTCTAATGGGGCCCATGTGCTGTGCGATGTCACTGCATGTCCTAGAACACCAGGTGGTCGAAATTTATCCGAAGCCCACCACTATGGGCGCCTCTTCTACTCTGCCTCCCCAACACACAACTCGCTCCCTCCATCTCCTCCCCAGCGGTGTGGTTTCCACCAAAACCAATTTTCAGTTTCTTAGCTTCTGTACCTTAGAATTAGTGCCAGAAGAGTACGATTGGTTTGATTTTTGCACAAGTATGCGCCAAAGTATGAAAAATATTTTCGCCAAAGGAATGCGAAAGCACTACTGTCCCTGGGTGCATAGTTTATGCGTAATGTTTGTGCATGCATTAAAGTTCTTTCCTAAATGTGTTTGTGCATCGGTTGTGCACCAGAGCACCAACGTTCGGACCCTCGCTGCATGGCGATGAGGTTGGCCGAGTGCATGCTGTGGAGGCAAGCCGTAGACGTTTGCAAACTTCTCATGCGATGAGTTCTTCAATGTCGAGTGGAAGATTAGCTGTGATATCTTCCGCAGTTGCAACAATGTCTTCATCATCCAAGGGGTATATAATTCGAGCGTAGTCCTCGGACTGCAGCGGTCCAAGTGGAGGAGGCAGTGTTGGGTTTGGATTGATGGAGACCAACATTGCTTTGTGATCTGTGAAGTATGCCGAGAAGTATTTGACATCTCTGCTCGTGTCCTGATTATGAAAAGCCAGATTTATACATGTGCCTCTTGCAGCTGTGACTGCTGTATGTGAGTTGGGGAGTTGCACTTGCAGGTCTTGCAGTAGAGTGTCGAGGAATGTGTTGTTTCTTCGAGCCTCCTGATCGAAGTCTCCTATGATGAAGAGGGGTCTGCTGCGGATTTCGAGCGGAATGTTCCTGCTGATGAATGATGCAGCGACATGTTATGGGCGGGGGCAAGATAAATGTAGACGATGTGTCCTGTCGGAAGCAACGCTGTGCACATTTCGCCATGGTCGTTCCATTCTGCGAACTGCACAGGCATGATCTGGCCTATGCGCACCGCCCATATATTGATACCGGTCTCTTCCGCAGTTGAAGAGTCACTCCGGGACGTGGCACGACTTCTAGCCACATCTTCGTTACGACGCTTCTCGAGTCGTGCGGCGCGTTCTTCTGGCGTTTTTGAGCGCATTCTCTTCATCGCTTCGTTCTGCCCTTGTTGCGTCTCTTTTGCGCTCTCTATCACACGGGATCAGCGGCGCTAGCGTATGTAACGGCGCCGTTCATGCTCTCGGCGCGCTTCAAAGTGCTTTAACTTGAAGGTCTTTTGCAGCGAGAGCTACACTGGGCTACGTACCAGTCGAGCATTTCGCGGTTCATGGGAGAGGCCAGTTGTGCTTCAATATGGCGGCGTCGCTTAAGTTGTCTCGACCCGGCGCTGGCATCGAGGCACCCTACAGCGGCGTCGACGGCGGCGCCATCTGTTGGAGCGCGGCTGCGGCGAGTAAGGCTTTCGCTTTAATAAGCGGGAGCTTCCAAAGGAAAGGCGCATAACTGGCCCTCTGGGACAGTGGACACCTCAGTCGCGCTTTAAGCTCCGTGGCTGTAGTGACAGATGTGCGCCGCACACGTTGGCATTGGCAACGTTGTGGCAGCTATAGGCTATAAGACATCCCTATCCTTCCCTCTCCCTGTCCTTTTATTCCTGCTAGCCGCAGCTCAGGTGCTTCAGGTTTCGATGGCAGATGCCGCGGCTAACAACGTTTTTTACTGCCATTATAATTTTATTAATAAAGAGCCCACTAACGACAACAAGCTATTGGCCGTCGGCATTCATTGCGTTCCTTGGCGTTGACAACGTCCTAGACTCCGATGATTTTGAAGAAAGGGAGGCATATAACTGGCTCCCTGGGTCAGTGGACGACTCAGTCGCGCTTTGAGGTACGTGGCGGCGGGTAGAGAGAGAGATGTGGGCTGCATGCATAAGCGCTGACAACGTTGCGGTAGACACGCGGCACGCACTGCAGCAATATGCCGCAGCGTTCATTGGGTGAACAACCTCTCGCGATCTACCGTTAACCGCCGCCTGCTAGGGTGGGCGCGCCGTCTATCCAGTGTGCGGAACGCACCCAGCAGTTACAAGCCGTGTTTAGTTGTCCGATACACCACAGCTTTTTCTATCCAACCAGGCTTAGCAGTAAACCGCAGCCAATTTTTTTTCAGGAGAGGACTGACGCAGTAACTCTCTCTCTGAGTGGACTCCCGACACGCCCTGCAGGAGTAAGATGGCGGAGGGACTGAACGAAGGGAGAAAGAAAGCGGCCCTAGTGGAGGGCTTCGTATTGGTGAAAAAAAAAAGGAAAATGTGGAGAGTTCCTTGTGGCTGCGGCGCAGTGGATTGAAACTGTAGTAGGGTTACTCAGGCGATTCGCTTCGGAGAACACGGTTGTTCAGAAGAGTTCTGTCATCTTTCTCTTACATCTTTCAATTTTCCTGTCTGCACGTGGCAGTGATTATAGCTGCAATATCTCTCAGGTTATTATACTTTCAGGCAGCCTTTCCGTCTTGACAGCACTCGAAAAATGGAGGGATACCTCTATGAGCCGGATCCCTTCGATTTTTTCATTCACCACATATTACAGAAGTTCGTTTTCACTGGGTCCGTGGGCACTGTGGCATTGTTTCTAATAAGAGGGCTGATTTTTTAGCTAAGTCCGTTCTTTGGGGACCTATTGTCCCACTAGTACCCAATACTGTCTTCTTGACTGCAGCACGGTTCCAGCGCCTCCACTACTTGAGCCATGAGCCTTTCCTTGCTGTAGCGGATTTTCAACACCTGGCATTTCCTTGGAGTGTGCGGATGTGCAGTTCGAGGAAATGTGAGGTGCCCATGACCCTCTTGCGTTGCAGAATACCGCGACTAAATCTCTATGTCAACCAGGGTTATCGCTGACCCACCTTTGCGAGTCTTGTGGCGAAATAGTCAATAGATCACTTTTTCCTCTTTTGCCGGCGGCTCGCTTCTCTCCGTAGAACATACTTGGAGATCCCCCTCGCTCGACTGGGGCTCCCTCTATCTATTCCGATCCTACTCTCCTTTGGGGCAAGCGCCAAGGGATATTCCTTGAAACCGGTGTGCGATTTTATTCACGGGTATATAATTGCATCAGGTCGATTCTTATGCTAAAATCTGAATTCACGCCTTTTTCGTTTCCCCCCTTTTCACCTTTGTCTCCAAATTTGTGACTTCAAAAAATTATCCCATTACACCACTACTTACCCATGTGTGCGTGTGTATCAACAATGTAACCTGGCCAATCCCCCACCGTGGGCACGTGCCATTCAGCCAGAGGCCGTCATCATCATCATCATCGAGAGAGAGAGTGGACAGACCCGTCCGCGTTTTTTTTTTTTCACCCTTCCGTCGCAACATCACGCCGTCGAATCTATGTGCCTCATGCGGGGACGTTGAATCAATAGATCATTTCATCCTCTACTGCCGGCGGTTTGCACGACAGAGAATTCAGTTTTTGGTAAATCCTCTCGCTCAATTATGTCTGCCGTTCACTCTTCCCGTCCTCTCATTCGGTGCTACCGTCAAAGGGCGTGTCATTTGGCAGGTGTGTCGGCTACCCCACAATATCATTGAAACCGGGAGATTTTTTTAACTCTCGATACCTTTTCTTCTCTCCCAAAATTATTTTCCTTCTAATTATCAAAATTTAGTTATTCTACTCGCACCGCTTTGTCTCCTTGATTTCCAATCCGATTTCCTCAAGCTCTATCAAAATTCACGATAAATTTCCTTTTTCACTCATCTTAATTGATAAGCCGCTTGAGATAAACTTGAATTAAGACTTTCACTGTTTGGATCTGCACCACACCCTGGCCAATCCCCCACCGTGGGCTTGTGCCATCATCTTTCAGGCAACAACAACAGCATTTGTGCAGACAGCCGTTTATTGCAAGGGTCCTCCGATAGCGTTGACGCTATAAGTGAAGCATTCTGTTCGGGGTTAGGTCTCGTAATAACACGACACTGTTGAACAACACAGCAATGAATTGCAGGTTTTTTTATTGTGGACACTTCACAAATGTTCTTAGAGCAGAAGACCGCAACTGCAGCACGTGTCAAGCATCAACAAACTCAACATGCATATCGAGTAAACTGAGCATATCGAGAACCGTTAATACGACACCGAAAGACTGCGCGAGTCATCCGTTCAGTCACCAACCAAGGTAGCGTTCCATCGTAGTGCTTTAGTACCGTATCCCAGCGTCCATTGTCCATTTTAGTTCACCACAGTGCACGATGTGTAGTACGCGAATCTCAATTGCCGTCCGAATACAGGAGTCACTTCGCACGCAATCTCAATAATGGGTCTAATACTGCGAAACGCAAGGATAGCAGCTCACCGTCAAATCTTGATATTTCGCGTCCCAAGGGTGCTGAGTTGGTAACGCGACATATACACCACTATACATTAACATACAAGGCGTCCACGCAGGACACGGCGCAATAGAATATAGATAATAATACCGGGTTACAATTAACATATACACCAGTAATATATACATATATCGCATTACAATTAACATTCATTACACATCGTCGCAACGCGTCGCACGTTCGGGCAACGAGGCGACGCGTCGAAACCGTTCAAACTCTCGCGTCTGACCTAAAACGCACGTCGTTGGAGCATGGACGCCTCAACTTCGTCCTCCATGCCGTAGTCTTGCTGGGCAGCCTGCAAGACATGACCGCGCAAAAAAAAAATTCTGCAGGTCGCGCCCCACGGCTGTCCAAGGCTACGGGTCCGCTCAATCACGGCCACCAACCAGCACCGCTGCTCCAAGGCTCCGAAACCAGCCGGGGAGGGAGATCTCGAAGGCAAGTTGGTGGGCGTCGAAGGCAAGTTGGTGGGCGCGTCGATGCCGGGGAGGAGTCCTGCTAGGAGCTAGACCTCTCCCAGAACAGCTGCTGGCTCACAGCCGCCTTGAGGAGGTCGGTGGCGTGGGTCAACCATCGCGCCTGGATGGTGGGGGCTCCTAGCGGTGTTGCTGCGGCCCAGCTGGAAGCGTCGATCTCGAGACGCTCCTCCAGAGGGGCCCCTGGAGGCGGCACGGAACGCAGCCAGTGCCTTATTCCGAGCCAAGGGCAAGACGCCGCCCGCCATGACACTCGCCCGGCACTGCTCTTGAGATTGATGCAAGCGGAAAAGCTGGATGGGGTTCGGCACAGGGCTGAGGCCAGCGTCCACGAAGCCAGGATCCGCCAGGGCCGCAGGTGTTCCTTTCGCCAGGTTCTGGTAACGGCAGGCCGGCGGCCAACTTGGCGGTGTGTGTCGCCGGAGGCCTGGCGAGCAGCGGGGCTGAGGACCGAACTGGAATCCCGGTTGGGCCGCAGAGAGCCATCGGCGCTGCCGCTCGCAGAAGTGGACGCTCAAGGAGGTCCGAGAGAGCAGAGCTACCGTCGCCATCTTGATCATCGGGTTCTGATCGGCCCGGTGGGCCCGGCGTTCCTGCGCGCCTTTTATACCCTCAGCGCCACCTCGTTCTCTTCTCGAGCTTATTTGAATTTTTTGTTTTGTTCATGCCGGACGTCCCGAAGTAATTAAAGAGTGAAGAATTTTGCAACAATTCGTTTACTTTTACAGAAATATTGTACACGAAAATTGCGTCCGTTTTTCTTAATGCCGAAATGTGGTCTAGGGCTTCCGCGTCTGGTTTTAGCAGACCCAATCTGGCGTCCGCAGTGCACAAATCGGTTGAATAATAACGAGCAGCAGTAGCGTCTTTATATGCAAGCACCACTGTAGACATGGACTTGCATACGGGGCAGTGTACAGTAGTTTGTCCACGTCATCAAGGGTGGCTCGGAAGAAGTAGTGGCAGAGGAAGAAGAAGATAGCCTCAATAGAATACAGGGACTTTGAGGACAATTATTGGGAGTATTTTCTCTCAACAGCTCCACCAAACGTTTTTCTGCGTGTGCCTGTTGTATTTATTTTCGTATAGACGCACATTCTTCAGCAATAACCTGACGTAATCGCCGTGCACTGCACATGAACATCTCCGATCGAGAGAGCTGCTTTCACTGACGTGGCACAAATGCTTGTTCGCCAATTAAGTTTAGTTTGCCTAAGCAAGAGTATCATGGGACGTTAATGAGAAACACGAAATAAAGGTTTCAAAACCTTTTCAAAGCTTTCCTGGCAGCTTTGAAGATGGCCCTACGAGGATTGCTGCCTTGTATGACAGACAGCATCCATCGATCCTATACGCGTAAGAAGGACGCGTGTAGGACGCGTCCTGTGTACGGTACCGGTATCACTGTTGACGGAGTGTAGAACGTGGTGACTAAAAAGACCTGCGTTCGACTCGCGTCCTAGACCGATGCCCAGGTGGACGTTGACCTTAACGGACGCGTGGAAGCTCTCAACAATCTGTAGCCATGCAGGCCAAGTCGGTCTGGATTCCTCACTAATAGCTATTAGTCGATTCGCATGGCGAACATTCAAGCAAGGTTGCCTTCAACGTGCGTTAGCACCACTGTCAATCTGAGCGTCGCCATATTTTGCTTGCTATATTGCTTTGTGCATCGGTACTAAGAGCTCACTGGGCATTGACTTATTATTCGCTGGGCTGCTGCTGTGCACCGTGCACCTGCAATGGGGAGAGCGTCAGGTGCACATCGCTGCCCAGCGAGCAATGTGGCTGTGCCCAAGCTCTCTGCTCTTGCTGTACAGTGGAAGCTATACGTGCGCGACCCGACTACTGTTTCATGTGTTGAGTTTGCCTACAACTAGAAGCGCTCATGTTGAGCACACTAGCGTTCACGCCTTTTTTATGTTTCGACGGTTAACGATCATTTAAATTAGCTATACGTCAACGCAGGGCAGTTGTATCACCAGAAGAAATTTGTCTGTAGGGGTGGCAATTAACCCAAATATCAGTCAAATAATGTAAACCAGGCCCCAAAAATACTCCAGGGACACCCGGAAACCCCAGGATGCAACTTCCCTGAAACAAATTCCCACTGATTTCAGATAAAAGCCCCTGTATTTAATCGAGCCTACCTTCTTCTTCGTCTGCTACTACTTCTTCCAAGCTTCCACGGTTTAAGCTTATAAGACATGTGCCGCGGAGCTGTGTGCACTGTATCTATACCTAGTCATGTGTACAGTACACGCTTATAAAGGCGGGGTTGAGCTTTATTATTATTCATGCGATCTGAGTATGCGGACGAAAAAATTTGTTCACGAAGACCTGCCACCCAAGCCCTGGAATAGACCTACCACACAAGCCCTGAATCTATTCCAGCATTAAAAAAAGAAACCACTTCGGCATGTGTTACATATCAGTAAAAGCTACTGATCCGGAGTTGCCGGGTTCAAACCCGACCGCGGCGGCTGCGTTTTTATGGAGGCGGAACGCAAAAGGCGCCCGTGTGCTGTGCGATGCCAGTGCACGTTAAAGATTCTCATGGGGTCGAAATTATTCCGGAGCCCTCCACTACGGCACCTCTTCCTTTATTCTTTCACTCCCTCCTTTATCCCTTACCTTACGGCGTGGTCAGGTGTCGGCCGATATGTGAGACGATAATGCGCCATTTCCTTTCCCTAGAAAACAATCTTTTTTTTAGCGGGAGATATTCTGCCCTAGGCGAAATTGGCAATGGCTGCTTTTGAATCGCTGACAATCACTTCTGCTCGCCAGTTTGTCAACGCCCAGGCGATTGCCGCTTCTCCGGCTATTTCTGAAGAGTTGGTGCTTACTGTCGCGTTTGCTATGAGTGGGCCTTCCTCGGTCACCGCCTCTATCGTGAATGTTTTCTCGGGTGCTGAGTAAGCAGCCGCGTCTACGTAGACTACGTCCTGTCGGCCCTCAAGTTTCTTAGCTAGGACTTTTGCTCTGGCCTTGCGTCTTCCTTCGTGATGGACGGGTTGCATATTTTTAGACAATGGTTTTACCGTGATTGTCCTTCGGAGGTTGGACGGGATTTTTGGGGAATCCGCGTTGAGCGGCTCCGCGTTTATTCCGAGCCTTTCTAGGATTGGTCTACCCGCATTGGTTCTAGTGAGCCTGGGCTCTTGCATTCTACGATGGCCTCCGTCAATTCGTCTAGCGTGTTGTGTAGGCCGAGTTGCAGTAACTTCTCAGTGGAGGTGTTGACTGGTTGTTGTTGTTTTTGCTTGAAGTATGATGACACATACCCACGGTGGGGGATTGGCCTGGGTTTGGTGCAGATTCAAACAAGGAAAGTCTAATCTAGGTTTATCTCAAGTGACTCATAAATTGAGATGATTAATTGTGAGTGAAAAAGGAAATCATGAATTTCGAGAGAGCTTGAGGAAATCGGAATGGAAATCAAGGAAACAAAGCGGTGTGAGTAGAATAACTAAATTTTGAGAATTAATCAGAAAGAAAATAATTTTGAGTGGGAAGAAAAAGTATCGAGAAGTTAACACAAAAATCTCCCGGTTTCAATGATATGTAGTAGCCGACACACCTGCCAAATGGCATGCCCTTTGACGGTTGCACCGGTGGAGAGGAGGAAGGGAAGAGTAAACGGCAGTCATAATTGAGCGGCTACTGATGCGGAGCTCCCGGGTTCGAACCCGACCGCGGCGACTGCGTTTTTATGGACGAAAAACGCTAAGGCACCCGTGTGCTGTGCGAAGTCAGTGCACGTTAAAGATCCCCAGGTGGTCGAAATTATTCCGGAGCCCTCCGCTACGGCACCTCTCTCTTCCTTTCTTCTTTCACTCCCTCCTTTATCCCTTCCCTTACGGCGCGGTTCAGGTGTCCAACGATATATGAGACAGATACAGCGCCATTTCCTTTCCACCAAAACCAATAATAATAATAATATTATAATAATAATAATAATAATTGAGCGAGAGGATTTTCCACAAACTGAATTGTAGACCTAGGGCTGCCTTGTAGGCCTGCCTGATGAGTCCTTAATAATTGGTTTTGGGGGAAAGGAAATGGCGCAGTATCTGTCTCATATATCGTTGGACACCTGAACCGCGCCGTAAGGGAAGGGTAAAGAAGGGAGTGAAAGAAGAAAGGAAGAGAGAGGTGCCGTAGTGGAGGGCTCCGGAATAATTCCGACCACCTGGGGATCTTTAACGTGCACTGACATCGCACAGCACACGGGCACCTTAGCGTTTTTCCTCCATAAAAACGCAGTCGCCGCGGTCGAGTTCGAGCCCGTGAACTGTGGATCAGTAGTCGAGCGCCCTAACCACTGAGCCACCGCGGCGGGTCCTGATGAGTCCTTCAACTTTGAGTTTCTCAGCGTTGTATAACTGTAGATTGGGGAGGGCGTAATTCCTCCTGCTGATGACAAAGGCTTGCACCAACCGACATAGATCTTTTTCCTTAACTCCTGTTCTCCTGTTCGCTATGCGTCGGATCAGTCTAATGGTTTGGCGAACTGAGGCGTTTAATTTTTCGATTATTAAGGTATTTTGGTGATTCTAATGAATTATCATTCCAAGGATTCGGATGGAACTCACTTGTCTAACTACATTGCCTTGCACTTGTATACTTATGTTGGCTGGCGGGAGGCTGGATATCTGTCCTCTCGGAATGTCTCTTTTAAGTAGGAGCTCCGATTTGGGATGAGAACATTCTAGTCCTACCGTTTTAACGTAGGCTTCTATGGTATCGACTGTCCTTTGTTCTCGGATAGATTTAAGCCGGAGTGCAGCAAATTCGGCGGCAAAGCCACCGTAGACCACAACTTCTGGGACTGTCCGAGAGAACCCCCACAAATATCGCTCAAGAGGCTCGCGTCTCCGGGCCCGTGGGAGACCTCGTTGCTCATCTCCGGCCTGGAAACCCCCAAGTACAGGTGCTGACGAGAGCCGAAGAGGTCGCCGCCAGTCTCCACTGACGGCCACCTAACAAGATCAGCAAACCCATTTATAACTCAAGCCGATAATAACCGTTTTCCAATACAAATTTAGCGGGAGCTTCGAAAGCAAAGAAAAGGCGCATAACTGCCCCCCAGTGACAGTGGACACCTCAGTCGCGCTTTAGCTCCGTGGCTGTAGTGACAGATGTGCTCCGCACACGTTGGCATTGGCAAAGTTGTGGCAGCTATAGGCTATACGCTATAGGCCATCCCTATCCTTCTTCCCTCTCCCTGTCCTTTTATTCCTGCTAGCCGCAGCTCAGGTGCATCAGGTTTCGATGGCAGATGCCGCGGCTAGCAACATATTTTACTGCCATTGTAATTTTATTAATAAAGAGTCCACTAACGACAACAAGCTATTGGCCGTCGGCGTTCATTGCGTTCATTGGCGTTGACAACGTTATAGACTCCGATGATTTTGAGGAAATGGAGGGCTCATAACCTGCTCCCTGGGTCAATGGACGCCTCAATCGCGCTTTGAGGTACGTGGCGGCGGGTAGAGAGAGAGAGAGATGTGGGCTGCATGCATCAGCGCTGACAACGTTGTGCCAGACACGCGGCACCGCAGCAATACTCCGCAGCGTTCATTGGGTGAACAACCTCTCGCTATCGACCATTAACCGCCACCTGCGAGGGTGGGCGCGCTGTCTATCCAGCGTGCGGAACGCACCCAGCGTTACAAGCCGTGTTTAGTTGTCCGATACACCACAGCTTTCTCTATCCAACCAGGTCTAGCAGTAAACCGCAGGCAATTTTTTTAAAGGAGAGGAATGCCACAGTAACTGTCTCTGAGTGGACACCCGAGTCGCGCTGTAGGAATAAGATGGCGGTGGGAGTGAACGAAGGGAGAAAGAAAGCGGCCCTAGTGGAGGGCTTCGTATTGATGAAAAAAAGGAAAATGTAGTGTGTTTCGTGTGGCTGCGGCGCAGTGGATTGAAACTGTAGTGGGGTTACTCAGGCGATTCGCTTCGGAGAACGCGGTTGTTCAGACGAGTTCTGTCATCTTTCTCTTACATCTTTCAATTCTCCTGTCTGCACGTGGCAGTGGTTATAGCTGCAATATCTCTCAGGTTATTGTACTTTCAGGCAGCATTTCCGTCTTGACAGCACTCGAAAAATCGAGGGATACCTCTATGAGCCGGATCCCTTCGATTTTTTCATTCACCACATATTACAGAAGTTCGTTTTCACTGGGTCCGTGGGCACTGTGGCATTGTTTCTAATGAGAGGGCTGATTTTTTAGCTAAGTCCGTTCTTGGGGGACCTATTGTCCCACTAGTACCCAATACTGTCTTCTTGACTGCAGCACGGTTCCAGCGCCTTCACTACTTGAGCCATGAGCCTTTCCTTGCTGTAGCGGATTTTCAACACCTGGCATTTCCTTGGAGTGTGCGGATGAGCAGTTCGAGAAAATGTGAGGTGTCCATGACCCTCTTGCGTTGCATAATACCGCGACTAAATCTCTATGTCGATCAGGGTTATCGCTGACCAACCTTTGTGAGTCTTGTGGCGAAATAGTCAATAGATCACTTTTTCCTCTTTTGCCGGCGGCTCGCTTCTCTCCGTAGAACATACTTGGAGATCCCCCTCGCTTGACTGGGGCTCCCTCTATCTATTCCGATCCTACTCACCTTTGCGGCAAGCGCCAAGGGATATGCCTTGAAACCGGTGTGCGATTTTATTCACGGGTATATAATTGCATCAGGTCGATTCTTATGCTAAAATTTAATTCACGGCTTTTTCGTTTCCGCCCTTTTCACCTTTATCTCCAAATTTGCGCCTTCAAAAAATTATCCCATTACACCACTACTTACCCATGTGTGCGTATGTATCAACAATGTAACCTGGCCAATCCCCCACCGTGGGTACGTGCCATTCAGCCAGAGGCCGTCATCATCATCATCGAGAGAGAGAGTGGACAGACCCGTCCGCGTTTGTTTTTTTTCACCCTTCCGTCGCAACATCACGCCGTCGAATCTACGTGCGTCATGCGGGGACGTTGAATCAATAGATCATTTCATCCTCTACTGCCGGCGGTTTGCACGACAGAGAATTCAGTTTTTGGTAAATCCTCTCGCTCAATTATGTCTGCCGTTTACTCTTCCCGTCCTCTCACTGGGTGCAACCGTCAAAGGGCGTGTCATTTGGCAGGTGTGTCGGCTACCCCACAAGTATATCACTGAAACCGGGAGATTTTTTGTTAACTTCTCGATACCTTTTCTCTCCGAAAATTATTTTCTCACCAATTCTCAAAATTTAGTTATTCTACTCGCACCGCTTTGTCTCCTTGATTTCCAATCCGATTTCCTCAAGCTCAATCAAAATTCATGATTTCCCACCGTGGGTATGTGCCATCATCTTTCAGGCAACAACAGCATTTGTGCAGACCGCAGTAAATTAATTGCAAGGGTCCTCCGATAGCGTTGAAGCTATAAGTGAAGCATTCTGTTCGGGGTTAGGTCTCGTAATAACACGACACTGTTGAACAACACAGCAATGAATTACAGGTTTTTATTGTGGACACTGTTCACAAATGTTCTTAGAGCAGAAGACCGCAACTGCAGCACAAGTCCAAAGTATACGCGCTACCGCCCACGTAAACATTTAACGAAGACCGCAACTGCAGCACGTGTCAAGCATCAACAAACTCAACATGCATATCGAGTAAACTGAGCATATCGGGAACCGTTAATACGACACCGAAAGACTGCGCGAGTCATCCGTTCAGTCACCAACCAAGGTGACGTTCCATCGTAGTGCTTTAGTACCGCATCCCAGCGTCCATTGTCCATTTTAGTTCACCACAGTGCACGATGCGTAGTACGCGAATCTCAATTGCCGTCCGAATACAGGAGTCACTTCGCACGCAACCCCAATAATGGGTCTAATACTGCGAAACGCAAGGATAGCACCTCACCGTCAAATCTTGATATTTCGCGTCCCAAGGGTGCTGAGTTGGTAACGCGACATATACACCACTATACATTAACATACAAGGCGTCCACACAGGACACGGCGCAATAGAATATAGATAATAATACCGGGTTACAATTAACATATACACCAGTAATATATACATATATCGGATTACAATTAACATTCATTACACATCGTCGCAACGCGTCGCACGTTCGGGCAACGAGGCGACGCGTCGCAACCGTTCAAACACACGTGCGTCTGTCCTAAAACGCACGTCGTTGGAGCATGGACGCCTCAACTTTCTCCTCCATGCCGTAGTCGTGCTGGGCAGCCTGAAATACATGACCGTGCAAAAAAAAAATTCTGCAGGTCGCGCCCCACGGCTGTCCAAGGCTACGGGTCCGCTCAATCACGGCCACCAACCAGCACCGCTGCTCCAAGGCTCCGAAACCAGCCGGGGAGGGAGATCTCGAAGGCAAGTTGGTGGGCGTCGAAGGCAAGTTGGTGGGCGCGTCGATGCCGGGGAGGAGTCCTGCTAGGAGCTAGACCTCTCCCAGAACAGCTGCTGGCTCACAGCCGCCTTGAGGAGGTCGGTGGCGCGGGTCAACCATCGCGCCTGGATGGTGGGGGCTCCTAGCGGTGTTGCTGCGGCCCAGCTGGAAGCGTCGATCTCGAGACGCTCCTCCAGAGGGGCCCCTGGAGGCGGCACGGAACGCAGCCAGTGCCTTATTCCGAGCCAAGGGCAAGACGCCGCCCGCCATGACACTCGCCCGGCACTGCTCTTGAGATTGATGCAAGCGGAAAAGCTGGATGGGGTTCGGCACAGGGCTGAGCCCAGCGTCCACGAAGCCAGGATCCGCCAAGTCCGCAGGTGTTCCTTTCGCCAGGTGCTGGTAACGGCAGGCCGGCGGCCAACTTGGCGGAGTGTGTCGCCGGAGGCCTGGCGAGCAGCGGGGCTGAGGACCGAACTGGAATCCCGGTTGGGCCGCCGAGAGCCATCGGCGCTGCCGCTCGCAGAAGTGGACGCTCAACGAGGTCCGAGAGAGCAGAGCTACCGTCGCCATATTGATCATCTGGTTCTGATCGGCCCGGCGTTTCGGCGCGGCTTTTATACCCTCAGCGCCACTTCGTTCTCTTCTCGAGCTTATTTGAATTTTTTGTTTTGTTCATGCCGGACGTCCCGAATTAATTAAAAAGTGAAGAATTTTGCAACTTTCGTTTACTTTTACAGAAATATTGTACACGAAAATTGTGTCCGTTTTTCTTAATGCCGAGGTGTGGTCTAGGGCTTCCGCGTCTGGTTTTAGCAGACCCAATCTGGCGTCCGCAGTGCACAAATCGTTTGAATAATAACGAGCAGCAGTAGCGTCTTTGTATTCAAGCACAACGGTAGACATGGCCTTGCGTACGGGGCGGTGTACAGTAGTTAGTCCACGTCATCAATGGTGGCTCGGAAGAACTAGTGGCAGAGGAAGAAGAAGATAGCCTCAATTGAATACAACGACTTTGAGGACAATTATTGGGAGTATATTCCCTCAACGGCTCCACCAAACGTTTTTCTGCGTGTGCCTGTAGTATTTATTTTCGTATAGACCCACATTCTTCAGCAATTATCTGTCGTAATCGCCGTGCGCTGCAGATAAACCCCTCCGATCGAGGGAGCTGCTTTTCACTTACGTGGCACAAATGCTTGTTCGCCATTTAAATTTAGCGTGCTCAAACAAGAGTATCATGGAACGTTATTGAGAAATACGAAATAAAGCTTTTAAAACCTTTTCAAAGCTTTCCTGGCAGCTTTGAAAACGGCCCTACGAGGAACGCTGCCTTGTATGGCAGACATCCTCCATCGATCCTATACGCGCATGAAGGACGCCGTCCAGTGTTACGGTATCGGTGTCACTATTGCCGGAGTGTAGAACTTCGTGAGCAAAAATACCTGCGTTCGACTCCCGTCCGCGGGACCGAAGCACAGGTGGGCGTTGACCTTGAAAGACTCATATGGAAGCCCTCGACAGTGTGCTGCCTTATCTGTAGTCACACCAAAATAGTTCTAGATTCCTCATTACTTGAGAGCTATTCGTCAATCCATATGCTGCACATTCATAACAAGGTTGCTTTTAACGTGCGATAGCAGTGCTGCCAACCTGCATCGCCATATTGCTTGCTGGATTGCTTTGTGCATCACTATACTAAGAGCTCCCTGGGGTTTGACTTATTATTCACTGAGCTGTTGCTGTGCGCCGCGCACCTGGAATGGGGAGAGCGTCAGCTGCCCAGCGAGCAATATGTGGCTGTGTTGGAAATACCTCGTTGGTTCTTGCTGTACAGTGGAATCTATACGTGCGCGACCCGACGACTGTTACGCATGTTGGGTTTGTCTATAACTAAAAGCGATCATGTTGAGCACACCAGCGTTCACGCTTTTTTTTATCTTTCGGTGGTTAACGATCATTTAATGAGCCATGGCAACGCAGGACAGTTCTACGGCCCGAAGGAATTCGTCTGCGGGGGTGATATTTAACTCGGATATCAGTCAAATAGCGGGTATCAGAGCCCAAAAAATACTCCAGGGACAGTCGGAAACCCCTGGATGCAACTTCGCTGAAACAAATTTCCAGTAATTTCAAATGACAGCCCCTGTATTTTATCGAGGCTAACTTCTGCTTCGTCTACTACTACTTCTTCCAAGCTTCCACGGTTAAAACAAATAAGACATGTGCCGCGGAGCTGTGTGCACTGTATCTATACCTAGTCATGTGTAAAGTACACGCTCATAAAGGCGGGGCTGAGCTTTGTTATTATTGAAGCGATCTGAGCATGCGGACGCCAAAAAGACCTGCCACGCAAGCCCTGGAATAGACCTGCCACGCAAGCCCTAGAATCCATTCCAGCATTAAAAAAGAAACCACTTGGGCGTGTGCCACACTTCACCAAAAGTAAACGGACTTTTGGTTGCTTCCTACGCATCAATTTATTAATGTAAACTCGGCCAGAAGATTGCAGTGTTTTAGTGAGGAAAGGACGAAGCGGCGCTAAGGATAAAAAGCGCGCAAGAACCGTAGGCAAAAAGTTGAAATAACTTCCACTTGAAACAGCCTGAACCTCTCGTATACATGGCTTGCAGCGTGTGGGGACACGTGTACAAAGAAGAAAAAAGAGAACTCGGCAAAGATTTGCGTGCGAAATAAAACTCGAAACATTTTGGCACTTGAGATGTATATTCAATAAATCGAGAAACATGACAAGCAAGGCGGTCACAGTTCTCAAAATATACCACAAAAAGAAGTGCATCAAGTGATTAAAAAAGTCTCAGGCAGAAACAACATAAATGACATTACAATCGTAAACATATGTCACGGATGTCTTTCGGACTGCAGGTGTCAATACAGACGTTCTTCAAAATAAGTTTATTTAGCAGTACAGGAAAGTTATGGCGCAGCATTTGAAGACCATATGTAGTGCGTGAGAAGGGGATTCACCAAAACTCAGGATTTCGAAGAGTATATGTCGGATCATTTGGTTTTAGCGCGCACATATCTAGAAAGCTATCGTGGATATGGTGAAGAGACTTTTTATACCCTTGGCTAAGTAGTATTCGTAGAGTTTCGAAATTTGTATGACATTGAGGCGGGTAGACAACTCATCTGTGTGAGCTCGGTATTCTGCATTTGCAATAAAACGAACTGCTTTCTTTTACAGTCGAAAAAGTTTTTGAACATTTATCTCCGTGGTACTGCCTCAGACCAAAAAACAATAACTGAGATAGGGCAAAAACAGTGCATTGTGCACTATGAGTTTGATTGGCACTGGTAAACAGGAGCGATATTTTGCAAGAAGGCCCATGCATTTTGAAAGTTTAGATAGAACATTGTCAATCTGAGCGTTCCAACTCAAATTTTCGTGAAAAATAGCTCCTAGTGCTTTAACAGAATGTGAAACGCTTATAATGGAGTACCCCATGCATAAACCAAGGTTCTGAAGAATTACACGCTGCCTGGGGTGAAATATGACTGCTTTTGTTTTTGTGTATTGATGATTAGAGAACTTTGTTTACTCCAAGCCCTTAGTTTGTCTAGTGTACTGTTTACAACAAGAATTATTGAATCGGGAGTGTCGCCTTTAAAAAGCATAGTTGTATATCGTCTGCGTATATTATGTACCCCGGTATGTTGTCGATGTTCGTGATGTCATTTATATACAAAAGAAACAATAGCGGACCTAAAATTCTACCCTGTGGAATACCGATTTTAGCAGTCAAAAAAGATGAGGTCTGCTTTCTTATCATTACACATTGAATTAAGACCTTGAGCAAGGTTTGTTGCTGGGCGAGTTGGTTGGGGTACATCTTGAGAACACAGCGCTTGCAGACAAAGGACCAGAACAAGAAGGACACACACCTGCGCTAACTAACAACTTTTATTTCGGAAGGGGGCCGATCCGCGCCTTTTATACAGATTTGGAGGGAATGATGCGCACGCGCACAACACAGCCAGGTGGGAGCATGGAAAGAGCCAACACATAGACCAACTATTCTTATCGCCACTGATAACCAACAACGCAGCCAAGACAAGCAAGAAAAGAAAAAAGAAAAAAGAAAAAAGAAAAAAGAAATAAAGAAATAAGAAAAAAGAAAAAAGAAAAGAAGAGAAAGAACCAACGGGGGGGAGCAAAGGCAGGGAACGTAAGAAACAATTCCAAAAAGTACCAAAAGATCCCGAAGAAGCCAACAACCAACACGGCTAAACGACTGACGATGAATGGTAACAAGATGAAGGCACTAAAAACTGAGCAAACAGGCATAAAAGGTGCAGGAAAAACCTGCGGGAGAGTAAAAGATTCGGCACAGCTAAAAGATGACGGAAACTAAAGGCGTTAAAACAGATACAAGCAAAAACCCAAGAAGCCGACGCGAAAGAATACAAGCAGAAAAGGTGGTCACTAAAATATGACATTGAACAGACAACAGATCTCTAAAAACAAGCAAAGAATCGTAAAAAACGTGTGGGCGATAAAACATAACAGAGAAGAATACAGAAGAGTTTAAAAAGGAAAACATCGCAAAAAAGAGGGCGCAAAAAAATCATCACGGAATGAAACGAAAAGAATACACTGAATCAAATCAAAGCAGAGAGGAATGAACACTCTTTGTCTAACAATGCAACTGATGGTGTGCTAACGCACTCATCTTTTAGCTTGGTAATAGTGGCTGCTTCAATGATTTCTCGAGTCAGTTGATTTAAGTTTTTTGCCAAAATATCTGTTTCCTTGAAAGTGGGGGAGACGCGTCGGCAAGGACTGCAATCACGGCAGTGTATGGCTAAAAGGTCCGGTAATTTGGCCATACACTGCCGTGATTGCAGTCAAGCAAAGCTTTTTTGTTGGCGTGGGAATCTGCTCCGATAGGTGATAGATATCCGGTAGCGTGCAGTGCATGCAGAGAACTGGATGCGGAGAAGACTGGAGTAAGCTGTGTTTGAAACTGCTGGAGAGACTACAAATACAGTCATGGATCAGTCTTCCAGCTCTGCGGAGCTGACTTTCGTGACATGACTCGGCGAGATTCCGCAGCAGCCAGAACAAGCTACAATTCTGGATGTCTACGAAGTTTAGCTACGTTATATGCTAATCTGCAAGTCCTGCAAGCAGTGTCTTAAAAATCCGATTTATGGACGTATACGGCATATCGAACTGCCTCAAGATAACCTTTGCGGGTGCCGCGATTTCATACTTGTATTTTCGGCGAATGTAACTCTACCGTGTGGTTCACTCCGGCCTGACGTGGTGTTTTGTACGTCGAAGTTAATTATCGTGACAAGCAATAAAAATTGGAGGACGCTTAAGCTTCGCCACCCGCCGCGGTGGCTCAGTGGTTAAGGCGCTCGGCTACTGATCCGGAGTTCCCGGGTTCGAACCCGACCGCGGCGGCTGCGTTTTTATGGCGGCAAAACGCTAAGGCGCCCGTGTGCTGTGCGATGTCAGTGCACTTTATTGTCAGTGCACGTTAAAGATCCCCAGGTGGTCGAAATTATTCCGGAGCCCTCCACTACGGCACCTCTTTCTTCCTTTCTTTTTTTAGTCCCGCCTTTATCCCATCCCTTACGGCGCGGTTCAGGTGTCCAACGATATATGAGACAGATACTGCGCCATTTCCTTTCCCCAAAAACCAATTATTATTAACTGCAATGCAAGGGCTCGTTTATTGAGCAAGGGGCATCGCGTACGCATCGCAACTTTCTAGGCAATCCGCTTTAATCCAATCCGAGCGGTAGAAAGCATTATGGCGGCTTTCTTGTCAAGTACACGTGCGATGTAATCAAGCGGCTTAATTTACCTGAAAGCGCTACAATGAAGAACAAGCCATTAAAACACAAGGCAGAGAACACTTTTCGGGTAAGGGAAACCTTTGGTCTTGGCGTGCCTTTCGGATATTGTTCAAGAAAACGCTTATATTTACGTTCCTTCATTTGCGCGTTCCAAGTTATGCTGGACACATCAGTGAACGACTGTTGCCTTGCAAATTTAGAAACATGCTGCGTTCAGTGGCTTTGTATGTTTACTGAGTCGCGGTAGCCCTCATTTCCTTGCGACTGAAAGTCGTTCACAAAAAGCGTTTGCGCGGCAAGCTGCACGCACAGCAGTCATGCGACCCAAATTCAAACCTCGACACCACAAGTCGGCGGCGTGATGGGATACGCGTAATTACTGTTAGAGGAGGTACTGCAAGTATGCCAGGGGTCTGAGCTTTTTTTTTATTTGGTTGGTCTGGAAGCTTCTCTAAAGTCAACAGTTGCCGCGTCTGTGGCTCAGTGGCTATGGTGCTCGGCTGTTCACTTGAAAAGATGCGCGTTCAATCCCGGCCGCTTTTAAAATCGATGGGGGCGAAAAGGTGTTTACATATTCATTTTTGCTGCTTAACTTGAAGGCTACCGTGCATCTGCAGGGAGGAAAGTTTGCCTCAGAGAACCGCGGAATTGTTTCAGTATTCACATCACGCCCGGCACTTAAATGTCACCGTAAATATTACATGGTCAAACAATATAATTGCATGCCACTGTCAGCCTGGTAATGTTGGTATCCTGTTAAGTGCCAGTGCACTCACCCACGCGAACCAATTGTTTCTGACAAACGAAAAGTTGGAGAATAATGCACAGAACATAATGATACGTCTGTTTGTGGAGCGGAGTGTAATAGCACTGAAAATCATGTGCGATTAACTACCTCGCTAACCTCCTTTCATAGCGGTGTCTGCTTGGCAAGACGTAATCTAGGTCTTGAAAGTCGTGGAATGTGAGGACAATCTGTTTCTTTTGGAATAGTGCAATAATAACGATTTATTTCCTGTCCTTGTTTTGCAAGTTCCCTAAAATTGCGTTTTTCCTAAGACTGAAGTCACTGTCCAATAATCGTAGTGCTAAAGAAGTCTTCATTCATTCAAAACTCTGCAAACCTAACCTCGCGCGTGCGCAGTCATTTGCATTGTCTTAGCAGTGACTAATTTGTAGAAAAAAAAAACAAATACAGAAGCTCCCAAATTTTTGCGAGTACAGTATAGCCAGTTTAAGGAACTCACTCCGCTCGGCTGAAGCACTCTGCACTGTACGTGTGGACAGTCAGCGTTCCTGTGCGGCGAAAACTCTTTTACAATGCAGGGGTGATCTTATTCTTAAGTTAAGAATAGTTTGGGGCAGTGCCGGCGTCAACTAGCCAGAGTAGATGTGCGTTCATCATCTGTGACACACCTGCCCTGCAGTGCGCTGTGCGCCCTCCGTTTAATCCTCGACTGAAGGACTGTAGCAGACCAGACCGTGCCTCCTTTCTCGAAGCAGGTCAGTGTAGAAAGTATGTGCGCATATTAGTGGGCTTAGAAGATGCTGGGAAGGCGCCTATTATACTTACCCGCAGATCATCGTGTCTTGCTCGAGGAAATGCCTGTCGTGGAAGACAGGCGCTTTAGTATGTTGGTAGCAAAAAGTGCATTCCGAATGCGAATTTTCTTCCCAGTATCGTGGCGCTGCACTTCACTAGGCGAAATGCACTCGCTAGAAGTGACACTAAATTTGCCTGTATGACGTTTCTGAGGAGACTGGCAGTGGTGTGCACACTGGTGAAAAGGCGAACGAAAACAAAACTGCCATTAGGCAAGTTTGGCACAATGCAAATATCAGGCCAGTGAGTGCGGTACAAGGCACGGCCTCTGCTCGCACTCCAGCATGGATGCATAAGACTGGCATAGCATCGTCTCCGCTCTGCTCTTTATGTGGTGTGTGCTGGGATATCGAACATTATATTATGTACTGCCCAGAGTACAACGCGGAAAGGCATGTGATGTTCGCTTCCTTCAAGAAGACAGGAACCCGTCACTGCACAGTGCAGGACATTGTCTACCCGAGTGGAAACCAGACATGCAGAAGGGAGGCTGCACGCCTTCTTTTAACATTCCTGCAGAACACGGATCTTGTTTTTAAATGGTGACAGCAGGAACGGACTATGGCCTACTGTGATTGAATGTGTGCGTAGATGGTGTCTTCCGGAGTGGACTACTTTATACTGTGAGTGAATGTGTGTATGGAGTGTGGCACTACAATGGCCTATGTTCTACTGTGACTGAATATGTGCATAGATGGTGACTTCTGGAGTGGACTGTGATGTGAACTGTGTGGATTGATTGTGTGCATAGATGGTGACTGCGGGAGAGAATGTGTGCTATTATAAGAGCCTGTGCGCTTAGCGGGGTAGATGCGGCATTGTTAATATCGAAGGGACGCTGCGGTGGAGCAATTGCCGGCAGAGAAAGCAAGGCTAACCCGACCTGTAGCATTCAACACCTCAACTCAACTCAACTCAACTCTGCGGTACAAGGCAAACACACGCAAAACCACACGAGCAAATCAGAAAACGGGTTATGTGGCTGCATGCCAGCCTCCTGTTTTCCTACAATCTGCGCTTCTTTCATGTAGCATTTCCTGATTCTACGCTTTTTGGTGCGAAATTGGAACATTTTAAGCAGTACACAGCTCATCCTTTGTAGGGTGCATGTTTTCTTCACTAGAAAACAATTAATGAACTAGGAAATGAACCGCCGATGTGGATGTTTCGGTGAGTGCCGCCGGTTGCCGATCATCGGTCCACTATAGCGAAGCGACGGTGCTGTCGCCTGTAGGTCGATCTTGCGGCTAATTGGAACCAATTGGGACCAGTTCGGTTTTCCGACACCAATTGGACGCTTCCAATTGGATTTTCTCTCAGGATTGCAGGGGAACATTCTGTCTGGTGCCAACATTATTTGTACAAGGAAATGGAAATTATGAGAATTGCACATTGTAAGGGAAGTGAAGCCAAACAAACCACCATAAAGGCATCACATAGAAGAAATATATGCTCATTATATATCTGCAGAACACACTTCTGTTTTCACTTATATACTTTATTAATGGAACCTTCCTGGGGGAGCCAGTGCAGCTTGTCTGTTGAGCGAAGTTATTTCATTTATTCAAGCCCGCGGTGATGGTGGAAATGATGAAAACAATTCGGCAGATAAAGTTTCTCATATCTTTTTGACAAAAACATAAGTTTGTTGTTCTGTGTGAATAAACAGCAATATGCAGCTGTGAATTTGGCACCAATTGGAACATCGAATTGTTTTCAATGCTCAAGGCATTCCATGTGGACAATTCAGTGGGAGCTTCCAATTGCTTGAAAGCACACAATTGTGAATTTTTTGATTGGCACCCAATTTTTTTTTCACTGCGATGCCGCCCACCTGAAACTTCTGTAACCAACTGGAATGTCCAATTGGAATCTCAAGAACCAATTGGGATTATTCAACTGGTTCTGGAAATTTCAATTGGTTCCAAGATTCCAGTTGGTGTTAGCTCTCCCAGTTGGAATTTTCAAAAGTAATAGTATAATCCAACTGATCAACCATTTGGATCACTGTGTTGAGCTAAGTCCATTTGGAACTAACTGAAGCCAATTGGTTCCAATGTTTCCTTTTTTTTTTTACTGGGTCAGGCAGTCGAAATTATACAGCGCCCTCCACTGTGGTGTCCTTCATAGCACGAGTCGCTTTGGGACGTTAAACCTCATAAAACCAAACCAAACAGCGCTGACTTCAAGCTGATGGTTTGCTCGTGCAGGTGTCCTTCATATTACCGAGAGCGGTGTTCAAACAATTATGGAACCGAGAAAACAAAAGTAAAAATGTAAGACAGGGGGTCACTGTTACAGGACCAAGTTGTGCACGCTTATTTAAACACTAAAGAAAGTATTCTTTTTCGGGCAAAGAAACCAATGGCGTGCTTACCCACCTCTCACGCAGGTTTTCTTATTTTGCACACCCGTACAATTTGTTTTTAGTTATTTGTTGTCATTTTCGGAGTCTGGGTTTCCAATTGGAGACAGAATCGTGGCATTGAATGCTCAGGTGACCCGAAATAATCGATCAAACATTACACTGTTCTGCCGGCTTTCATAAAGGGCATTTGTTTATATTTCTGCCTTTGTTCTTCCTGCTTCTGCGCCTTTTAGTCGCAGTGCAAGATAAACTCACCCATCATTCCTTGTTATCATATAACACACTAACTTGTGTGAATTGTCATATTTAATGTCTATTTTAGTGTAAGCTCTCTTCGCCATTAAATCCTGCCACTAAATCCTTCGCCACTTCATGCCATTAAATCCTGCCATTGAAGCTTAGTGGATATCACGTAATTCGTGTTTCCGTCTTGTTTCTGCTTTTTCAGTTCCAGTCGTTCTCCGAGCGGCTCTCCAACATCAACATCGATGTCATCCACCGTGTGGGTCCCCACAGGCGAGCCACTCCTTTCGAGAGTGAGACCTTCGTTGAGGAAGCTCTCAACAAATGGTCTGAACTGAACTGCACCGAAGATTTTGGCAAGCACATTTTTCTGTTTTTAATGAGCCCTCTGCCTGAGAGGCCTTTACCTGTCCAGTTGAACTGCAGCTAGTCGTTGAGAGTTCTAGGGTAAACATCTTCTTTAGCTGTAGCTAAGTTTGATTTTTCTTGTAACTGAATCTTCATCTCTGCTATAGCACAGCTTGAAATTATTTTACTAGATAAATTGTTTAAGTTGCCCTTTGACAAAGAGTTGAAGTTCAAGACCATTGAAATGGGCCAGCGCTTTGTTGAGGTCATTAAGTTGTCCAATATTTCATTTGGATTGTTATTGTTGTTATTATTTAGACTTGCTGCTGTGTGCATTGTGACTGCTACGCTCTCTTAATTACTAGGGCTGAATTCTGCTTTGAGTTGTGACGACAGCCGCCACGATTGGCTCATGCCATTGTTCATACCAGTGATTGCTTCAGAGTACAAAACGGTGGTGTTAGGCTGGACTGTTTTTGGCGAAAACCATGCTGTATACCTGCGAGGTAGAAATAATGCCTTTGAACTTGAATCATGCAAAGATAAGCGACCATATGAGAAGAAAATGCTAATCCAGTTCTTGCAACATAGTTTGTAGTTCTGTTTTTCTGCATAGTGTCACAGGAGTGCATGTCAATGAGAACAACATTAAGTTGTGGTATTTTTTGTGTGAATGAGTTTGCGTACTTTGTTCCAGACAAACTTAGGGAAGACATTGGCCCAGAAGTTCATACTTTGCCCCAAATTGTGCTTCGAAAGGTCAGTCCTCTGCTTTTCACATATGCTTGTTTCACTGGCATGTAGTATACAGGGTGATGTGTTATCGATTACGTGGTTAAAAACTTGTTCATAAAAACTTAGTTTTATTATTCTTCAGTATGTGCTAGCTTTACTGCTGTGCCTGTTTTATAAAAGGCACCAGTTTGCGTGCTTGGGACCCTTGGGCCTTTTGCAGAACATCTTTATTTTGTGTATCAGAGGCGCAGAACTTACTTTCCGCTCAGTGACCTAAAACCCTTGACAGTGTGACATACTCTGGAATATGCAACCAGGAAGAGCTATCATTTTATGAACGCAGGACTGTTTCCATGTTGCATAGCAGATTTTTTTTTTTTCCGTTGGTAATTGACAGTATTTCTAAATAAATAAATAATAAAATTTGTTTGCACTTTTGAATGCAGAAGCATATGCTACCATCCCCTATCACTGTTTCCAATACTGTTAGCTGCTGAGGCAATAAGCGCTCGTCTGTCGTCTTGTGTGTTTCTTCTCTGTCTTCGTCTAAGTTTTGCGCTAACTTCTTCTATATGAGGCAATATGAGTGACAGCATTCAGGGAATTCATTTGTCCTATTAATCCATTGAGCCGGGATCGATGGTTTAATTGTGCATACTATAGGTGTATTGGACTGGCTTTGAATGTAGCAATAACTACCATATTTTGTTTTTTCTCACAGGATGCTTTGCTCGACATCATTAAAACACAACTGGGGAATCTTGAGAACAAGGCCCTCGACGCGGTTCTTGAGTAAGTAACTTGGCTTTGCCGGAGACCATCGTGTACAACATGTTTACGTTTGCCTGGACACTCTTTTGCTCATATGATATATATTTGGAAATGTTTAGTCAACTCAGGACTGTATCAAATTACATTAAGGCATGTTGTTAAACTACTTCAAGATATTGTTCGAAATTCTGGATGCATGTTTTGTAGGAAATCCTTGGCTCTGCTTCCTTGAAAGCTGGTATTGTGGCAGTGTGTCTGCATTGATATGCCAAAGTAGAAGACTGGGTGAGTTGGTATGTACTCATACTGAAAAACAGCGCACACAATACAGGGACTCTGCAGCGCTTGTGTTGTCGTTTCTTTTCTTCGTCCCTGTATTGTGTGCGCTGTTTTTCAGTATGCATTGATATTATTGGAAGACTTAGTGTATTTTTTTTTTGCACATGCAGAAACAAATTTTCACATCACACTAATAAAGCTGTTATGCATGTTCTTTACTTTTGCTCTGTGCTTTTAAGGAACACCAAGGATAGTGCCATGCAATTTTTTATGTGTAGTGTTTATTGCCTTAGAGCATTAAAATGGAAATGGTGTTGCGAGTGAAACAAGAGGAATGGTTAGCGGAAATTGATCGCTTTGCTCATTACGGCCAGATTGATTTTATTTTGGCAGCCCATTTGTTGCTGAGAAAATTGGATGTCCCCCCACACTTGGTTAATACTTATGACAACAAGACCAAAACGGACCGAAAAAGGCACTAGGTGAAAAGTGGGGTTGGTTGGTGCATGATCTTGGGGCGAAAAATGATTAAAGATAAGCATTTTGAGAATTTTTTACTGTTCATTAGAGGCGTGCGCGTTGTTGCTTTCAGCATCACGGTTGCCCTGGCCCGGGACCTGCAGTATGACTTCTACCCGAGCTTCCCGGAGGTGTTCCGGCTCGTCTGTGCCCACCTGGGCACGCAGGACCCTGACACGCTGGAGCGGATCTTTGTCTGCCTATCTTACCTGTTCAAGTTCCTCTGGCGATACATGGTCAAGGACATCGACCTCATCTTCAAGTGAGCTCAGTTATTTTCAATAAATATCAGTTGTCTTAAATTTACTCACATTTATTACATGTCTTTATGTTCGAGGTTAAAAAGCAAACCACCACTGCTTCACTCTACGTAGTTATTATTTCTCCTTTTCGTTGCGTTCAGAGTTTGTTTTGAGGAGTTGGTGATGGTGCTTTTTTTTTCTTCTGAAATTAATTAAAATCTGCTTAACAGCAAACTTGTTGAGAAATTTCTGTTCGCTGATTTCTGGCAGGTTGCTTCATGTCCTGTGGCAAGGGTCGCACTTGAGTTTCGTTCGTAGACGCTCTTGCTCCTCGCAGCATTTGAGATGTTATTCAGTTTGCACTGGATGACAGCCGAGCCTTTTTTCTCTGCGCTGTTTCTTTCTGCGGCACTTGAGATGTAAACCTCATTGTGTGCACTGCAGGTTGTACGTTCCCCTTCTTGGGTCTCAGCAGAAGAAATATGTCCGGGACTTTGCTGCCGAGAGCTTTGCCTTCCTGCTTCGCAAGGCAAGTGCAGCGTAGCTCTCTCATCATCTCTCCAGTACGAAACAGGAACCAGTTTTCTGTTGTAACTTCAAATAGAAGGCACTCACCCGAAAGCATTATCAGGTACAGCTGGCCAAATCTTTAGCTAGCGTGCTCGACGGCCACATTTTCTGTGCTCCTGCACCTTAGGACGAAGCAAGGTTGTTGAAAGCTCAATATTAAGTACAGACTTACCAAGCCCGTGCTTAATCTTAAGCCTTCAGCGAGCTTGCTTCGTCATAAGGCGCACGAGCACAGAAAATGTGGCCGTCGAGCACGCTAGCTAAAGATTTGGCCAGCTGTACATATGTATTTCCGTGTTTATTTGCATTGTGAGCATAACATGCTGTGGAACTCAAAATGTCGAAATCTTTCATTCATGCAGACGAGACCACAAGTCATTAAGGGGGGATGCAGCAATTAAAAGTGTTATTGTTATTTAGGCATGAAATGTAACCATATTTAGCACAGATATGTAACTTTTTATGCTGATTTCAGAACTACATTTTATTTTAGGCTAGCTGGTGTAGTTGTTGAGAAATTACAAATTACCCCTCGTGTATAGTGATCCCCTGGGTGTTAAATATTTAAGGAGAAAGCGCCCAAGTTTTTTATGCCAGCATGTTCACAAAGCCCTGTTCCATGCAATGCAGCTATTAGTTCTTTTTTTTCTATGCCTTCTACTTACGGAAATAAAATTTAAACTCCTGTGTGGATATATACATGAAAACATTCCTTACAAAAATAACTTTACAAAAACATTGTGCGCGTGCATAAAAAAAAATTGAGAGCTTTATTGCTCTCTTCGACATCTCAGACTTGATGCATAAAACTCAGAATCATTCTACCATTGTTCAATTATGAATTGCCGAAGGGATGAATGAGAGCTGGGGCAGGAAAAATGAAAGGTGAGAAAATCAGCCTTAAAGTTTGTTGCTTGGTTTGCTTCGTTTATCGCCTCTTTGTGTTTGCTTTTGGTGAGAGAAATGAGGCATTGCAAATAAGGGAATCTCTGGTCTCCTGATCTCAACTCTGAGCTGGCGGTGCTGCGTTGTTGGAAACCATGACGAAAGCATTTTTTTGCTGCATTTCTAACTCCTTGGCAAATTACTTTTCGTGCCTATTTTGCGTGTTCTTCCGTTGTCAAGGAAAGGCGTGGCATTTGATTGGCCATTATTACTACATTTTGTAGTCTCCGTTTTAAAGCCCATATTGCGATGTGCAGAACTGAGCATTCTTTATTATCCATTTTTGATATGTACATTGACTCAGTGGAGCAGTCTTCTGCACTAATACGATTGCCCATACTGGCTTATTCGGCTTTTCATTATCTAGCTTTTTTGTAGCAGTAGACTGAATCCTTCGTGCTAACTTTCTTTCCCAGCACCGTTGTTATGGCACGTGCAGTCAAGGGTGAATAAAAATTGAAATTGATGATGGGTTAAATGAAGCAATGAATTTGCCGCTACAGTAATGATTCATTCTGTGATGGCTTGAATTTTTGTGCAGTATTTCCATAATTTTTTTTACCTCCCTCATAAAGTTCTGCATTGCTTCAATTTACACTTACTTTGCCTTGCTCAGGTCGCGGACAAGGATAAACTTGTAGCCATGCTGTTGGCATACCTTGAGACCAGTCCGCAGGTAAGTTTGTCAGACTTCTGGTCTCTTCGATTGGCTCAGCCTTCTACTTGTTTCTCATTGCCTCTTTGATTTCAGAACACCGATGGCATCGGCCGCCTGCTCTTCGAAGCCGTCAAGGGTGTGAAGGGGCAGACGCACAGTTGCATGGCCACGGTATGTTTGGGTGCACCTTCCTGTACACACATTTACGAAAGTTTACGGGAAATGAGAGCCACAGCTATGAAAAAATTCCATATTTTCTCATGTCCTCTGTTAACTGCCCAGCATTGAGACTTGCTTAGTAGTGTTTGCATAGGCTAGTGAACGTTGAAGTGGCACGCTGGGTTAGTTGGGGTGAATTTACCTTGGAGAATGGCAAAAAGATCTGAGGAAAAAATGCAGCCGCCACGGTGGCTCATTGGTTATGGTGCTCGGCTGCTGACCCGGAAGACGCGGGTTTGACAGCGACTGTCGCATTTTGATGGAGGCGAAATGTTAAGAGGCCCGTGTACTGTGCAATGTCAGTGCACGTTAAAGAACCCCAGGTGGTCGAAACTTTCGGAGCTCTCCACTACGCCGTCCCTCATAGCCTGAGTCGCTTTGGGACGTTAGACCCCATGAAACCAAATTAATGAAAGAAACGCAAAGGGAGAAAGTGCCTGTGCTTTTCCTGTGTTGGTTCATAGTGCGAGGGGAGTGCTGCTTTGGAGAGGTGCAGTGTGGATGGCGAGAGGGAGTGTAGAGGCGCAGTGCAGAGTTGTCTGTTTCTTTGTGATTGTGATAGCATGAGAACCCCATGTCACCACACACACCTAGTCTCCACTTGTACGGTATACGTGGTTGTGCATGACAGCTCACAATCTGGTTCTTGTGCTATTGCATTCTCGCAGTCAATGGTAATTAGGTGCCCCGCAAACTTTTTTTTTGTCCTCCCAGGTGTTGCCCTTGGCGCTGAAGCATCTGGATGGCTCTGTGTGTAGCGCGGAGTTTTCGTGCCGAGCCCTTGGGCAGACGCTCACGGCATTGGCCGAGCACCTTGCCGGCCACCCGGAAAACTCCTCCGGTGTCTGGAGCTGTCTCAGGGTAGACTTTCTCTTTCTTTTTGATCTTCTTCATGCTGTCCATATTGTTAATTGAATTCCTGTATTTTCACTCGCTCCCACTTTGTGTCTCTTTCCCCTTATTAATAAGTAACTTTAGTTTTTCTGCTTTTTTTGAAAAATAATCACGCTCGAGCGTGGATATATTGATTTATTGTTGATATCAAAGTCAGAACAACCCTTTGAAAGTTCCATGCAAAAGTATAGTACTGTTGTTCCTGTTCTCGAATTTGGGTTCAGCGGAACAACCAACATATCGAACGTTGTGTCGCACGGCCTATAAGTGACGCTTGTCCTAAAGGCTACGTGGCTTTGGGCACCTGTTGGTAGCGCTAGCGCTGTGAAGCTGTTTGATGGGGTGGAACGTCGGGTGTGTTTGAGGGCGGCCTTTGGTCTCTTGTGCTCATTTTCCATGTTGCATTGCTGTCGTGCAGTGAAGCCAACCTAATTAAAGCCTAACGGTACCCCTCTCGTAACCTGTTTAGCTGCAGAAGCCTACTGTACCTTAATTGTAATGAGAGGCTATTCTGCTTATAGTGTACTGATAACAGGATTAAACATCTTATGATAGGCAATGTCTAGTTCCAAACAAACCATCCACTGTGGCTTAGATGCATAGCTGGTTAAGCTCCGCAATGCCTAGTGAGTGGTGCACCGCCAGCGTGCTGGTGGGCGGCACATCGCTGTAAGAAACATGTTACTTGCATTGATGCAATGCAGTCTTACTTCTACATTGCAGATAAGCTTATCTACTGCCATTCTTTATGTACCAAATTGTCGGCATATCGAACCACTTTGCGATCCCCCTTTGAGTTTGATGTATCCGTGTTTGATTATATTGTGTGATATACTTGCCCTTTCTTGCTGAAACCATTCTTCTTTTAAATGTTGAGGTGTTTTGAGTCAAATTTTGCTGTCTGTTTTAGCGAGGTGTTCAGTTTCCCAGTGTACTGCTAAGGAGAGCAGCTAGTGCTGATGTTGCGGCACTCATGAGAGAACTATTTCGGACAAGTGCTTTTCACAGCTGTTAAATTTGCTCAGTTCTAGATATCGGAATGAGCAAGTGGAGTCCATGACATGCATGCCCAAAGTTAGATGTGCATATGAAGTCAGAAGGCTACTTATCTTTCGCTGATTAATGTGCTAAGGTGGTAAGCTTAGCTCCACTGATGCTTTCAAAACCGAATCAAATACGAATTGACTAGCTTTGCTACCTAATTGAATACGAATAGTGCAGTGAGCATCTGAATTGAATACGAACTGAATAGGGAAAGAACCAAATCGAATAAAAATCTAATATTTGTGTAATTATTCGCTACTCATGCCAATATTCATTCAAACGGAATAGTCATGATAAACAGTGCAACGTTAGTGGCAGTGCTATGCGTCCTGAAATTAAAGTTGAAGCTATCGAAAGGCACAACACTGATTTCTATGGGGGGGACAAGCAACACGGAAGTCAGCGTATTAATTCTATGACCGTCATATCATATCAGCAGGAAAATTTTCTTTTACTATGCTTTTGACAACAGCGAACAACAAAAGTTGATGAGAGGTGCACGAGTTTGAGTGATAGCCTCAGACATTGAGCACGAAGGCAGGGTTTTTTTATACCTGGCTGAACCCTGTCACGTTGCCCAATCTTGAAGGCTATATGTCTGAGTATCATGAACTCTGCCACCCAGATGAAATGCGTCGCAGTACTGAACCCTCGTCCTGCAGGGACTGATCTCGGCAGCACGCTGTGCGGTATCGGAGCGGACCCTGTTATTGAAAAAGTCGTTGAAAAAACACTACTGCATGCCGTAATCGAACTTTGTGCTAATAATTTGAGAACTTGAGAATGGATTTGATTCGTTGCTAATAACCTTGAACTTGCAATATTTGATTTGTTGTGCGCTATGATCCACAAAGCCGGGCTGCTTCCATTGGCACCAAGGCATGGCACCAAGGCACGTTTCTTTCATTCGTGCCTGCTTGTTGCCTACAGCTTAAAAATAAAAATTGTGAATGTGACTGGTTTTTCTCTTCTTGTTCCAGGAGGCCATAGCAGAAGCAGTTGAAAAGCACAAAAATGCTGACACGGACTCTGTTCCGACGCACCTGGAGAATCTAGTCTCTGTGGTGAAGGTCTGGGTGCTGTTCAGGAAAGGCCTGTTGTCGCGGAAGAACAGTACAGCATGCGAGGTATGTGTTTGACTGCTGGTGAAGACCTTTGCAGGATAACATTTTCTGTTCTTGCTTGTAGTCTCAGCTTTAAGAAGAGAGATCTTTGTATCGGTAGGAATGGGTCAAGACAAAGCGTCATGAAAAAAAAAAATTGTACTATTTGGAAAGATGTGAAATTTTTTTTCTAGAGAAAGGGCGCGGAAAGGCGGGACAATTGGAATAAAGAGTAAGTAGTAACTTGACACCTCACGTTACCGAACAGTGTTAACGTAAGTATGTTACCCGTTACAGTTCCGATATGGTAACGAGTACGTTACTAAGTTACCGAAAAAAGTAACGCGTTACCACCAACACTGGTAGGAAAGCACCGTCCACTTCGGTTTCAGTGCAAAGTGAGCTAGGCCTGGCATGACACCCAGCGAGTGCCACGCTGCCAGTAATTCGCCAGCGGATGGCATGTTGCCTCAGGAACTGCGCCACTAGTGTGTGCACTGTATTTGTGATTCCAGGTTACAGATTATAGCTTATCCACTCCATGTTTTGTACATTGAACTACATTTTCAACCCTTGTTGAGTTTGGTATATCTGGGATCGACCATATAAAAGCAAGAAGAGAGATGATGAAGGTGGGATGTGGTAAAAGAAAGGTAGTGTGCGAGTTGGGAACTGTTGCATTGACACAGTAAAAAAAAAAAGAGAGAGAGAGAGAGATTGACTTCAGTGGGTACAATACTTACAGATACTGGACTCACTGCTCCAACTTGGCGAGGCGTCCGCTGCACTTACAGCAGCAGTTCTCGAATGTGTGGCAGCACTGGTGAAAAACGGAGGCATTGGGTTGGGCCCGTCTGGACATGTCAGCAAACTTCTCGAAAAGGTGAGAACATTTCAAGCTAGTTTTTCTAGTTTTTGCGCATTGTGTCTTCTGGAGATCGGGGTCTCTAGACCACTTGCCCTGTCTTCTGCAGGTGTACTCAGGTGTATTCTCGGCTGGGACCGTGTTTGACTTCACAGGACAAGTTGTTGACTGTTCAGCATTTGAGAAGGTATGTGGAAGAGACCTTCAGGTGGTGTAGGGCCTGAGCTGCTGTGCAGTTGATTTTTATTTTTGTTGCATGCCAAAGGGTTACTCCTGCCAGTGGCACATTGCTTGGGACGCTCTTGTCTTTGTCTAGATACATTTTTGCAAAGCATTTTTTTTTCACACATTGGTGACAGTGATAGCGCTTCGTAGGTTGTTTCGTGCAGGTTGTGGACAAGGTTATGAAATTTTATGTGAATGGCATCAGGATACTGAGGTTGCTGACAACATTTATATTATTTCTAGTTTTCCTCGTTGTGCTTGAGCTGTCCATTTAAACAGCATAGATTTTTCTGCTTGCAAGCTATGCTTGAATCACGCAGTCAACTCCCAACATGCAAACTAACATATAATCACAAGCTCCATATTGTGTTTGCCTTGCCGAAAGATCTTGTGCAGCTAAGAGGAGCTCTGTATCATGAGTCATTTACCATGTACCATGTACCTGATGAGACTGCAATTAGAAATGGTAAGTGTAGAGTGAAATGACTTAAGCCCGAATTCACAAACAAGCCTCGACTTGACGCTCCACCTCTAGTTCGTCGGGTGGAGTAAAAGGCTGCTTTTCCAGTTGAAGGTCCATTAGGATTCATGAACTCTCCACAACATTTGCTGCGATGAGGCGCTCCTCGAGAAACATCCGTCCACCTCACCTTTCCCGAGGAAATGTGGATGACTTGTGGAGATTAAAATAAAATGGAAAGTTCAGCTGAAAACTGCATGCTGCTACATGTAACAAGCGCATTTTTTCACATTGAGTCTTCTGAGCAATCTTCACCGGGAACTGCGATGTTCACAGCCTAGTAAAACATGTTTTGGGGGCAGTAGTGAAAAATGGCCAGAAATGTCTCTGCGTCCGGCAACATTTGCTGCCGGTGATGTAGCGTCTGCGTAGGACACGACATAGGGCATTCGGGCATCGTATGAAACTTGGCGAAGCGTCTGCTTGGAATTTGTCTTATGCAGCATGTTGCAATGCTGCAGACTCCCAAGAAACGAATGCCACTTGTGGCTTGGGATTAAGCTGTGAGCTGCAATTGTCAACACACTTGAAAAGCCATGCCTTTCCGCTGGCCACGAATATTCTTTCTGCGGGACAAGCGAAACCATGCGTTTTCTTGGCATTGCTGGGTCGTATTTCGAGGTGTACGTATCCTGAGGCACACCAGGCAAGCCACTGATGTGTACAGCACAAATGCTTGTAATACTGCTTATCTGCACCTCCGGAGTCCCCCGCACAGCTTTGCGATACACCGTAAGCCGCCAGAAACATTGCCAAGTAGGTAAAGAGTGAGCTCACGATTAGCTAGCTGTGAGATGCCCTCCACAACTCGGCACGTGGTAGGCTATAACGTTACTCGTGTTTCCAGTGATGATGGGAAAATTGCCTGCGCCATAGAAGCACAGTACGATGATAAGCTACAGTATTGGAGACAGCGACTGAAAATGATTGTCGTCAGCGACAGGGACATCGGGAAGCCGGCTACGTTTGTAGTTGTAAAACGATAATGTGCTGAAAACTGCAAATCCAATGGATTGAAGCTGTTGCCCAGTCGATGCTTCAGTGCATGGTTCTCTGCATGTGCATCGCATGCACTTTCATGAAAAGGTTTGTCTACAGGTGGAATGAAGTCGACACAGTGACTGAATTATGTGGAATTCTCCATGCGTACAAGTCGTGTTTTGTTGATATGGGCACTGGGAATATGGAAACCATCCTCGACTCATCCAGGCTCATGTCAAGGATGGTTTCCGAAGTGGAAAACAGGCCTTGTGGGCTGCTTGCAGTAGAAGTGTGAGTTGAGGCATGTTTAGGAATTTACCGGTTAGTGCTTAAAACTGAGAGATGTTGCTGAAACAGTCGTTAATGTGATAGCATTTAAAGTCTCATCGGAAAAGCAAACGTGTTGTCGGTCATAAAATTCGCCCATTGGCTGGCGAGTAGTGACGTCACCAGACTGGACATGACGTCACTTCTGGTAAAGGCATCGACAGCTTCGAATGCTATCCGCATTGCCAGCTCATATGAGGTTTAGGTGTCTCTGTGGATTTTTTATGCTAGCTTGCTTGTGTCAGTGACTTTTTTGTGCCTCATACTGTATCAGACTTGGGATAAGTGATAGTGAGGTCTCTGATTGGACGATGGCATTGTTGGCTGCATGGTTTATGGTAATTGGACACTGCCCCCTCCGTTCTAGGATGTCCTCTGTCACGTGGTCCGATACTGTGCAAGCTGCAAAGACAGGACACACGCGCTGACCCTCCTCTCTGAGGTGGTCCTCCGTCGGAGGCCGATGTCTGTGACGGCTGAGAAGCTGCTGCGGGAATGGAGGCCCCTTCCCCTGTGCACCTCTGACGACACAAGGCAAGGCTGTGCTGTAGATGATTTCTTTATTGTTGATTATTGCTGTGGAAGTGAGATGCTGCTGCATGGTTTGCTATTGTTCTCAGCTAATTAAAATAATCCCTATTCCAACACCTTTCCCCTACGGCCTGTGCTACACCGTGTTGTTTCTTTATTGTGGCCACAAGTCTTCAGTGACATGTTGTTGGTTAGTTTAAAACAGTCTCAACGAAGAAACAACAGGATGTCGCTTCATTGCGGTCCGATTTCTTTATGACCGCAAGCGATGCACTACTTTTTGGTCGCGGACGTAGGCAGCACTAACAGGAGCGTCGGGTTTGACAGCGTTGCACCTGATGTGTGAAACAGACTTTAGTTGGTGTTTCCATGGTTCCCATGTTATGACATGGTGACTGACATTTGCCATAATTACTTTCTTTTCTGTTTTCTGAAGGGTGGCAGGGGCTTGTGGTTGGAGCAGGAGAAAGTTCCAGGGATGGGGGTGATTAAAAATTTTAACAAACTCGCAAGATGGTCACCATAGTGTAATGCGAGATTCAGCAACTGCAGTTTGCGATTGAGAAACAGTGTAATTTATTCGTTATTATTTGCTTTCTCTAGTAGAGAGTATGTGATGCTTCTGTGGTGTGTTTGTGTTTGGACTGGTCAGCGTGGCGCGTTGCAGTGACATTATGCATGACATCACTGCATGCTGATCAATCCGAGTGGCGTGTTATGCCAATGCTTATGCTGTAGAACTGGGAAGCTGTAAAAGCATGGCTCAGTTCATAAGCAACCCACGGTGTTCTTTTTCGCTGAGGGGAACAAGAGAGATGCAGCTCACGTGTTTTGAGTCTCCCCTTTGTTCTCATCTTTGCAGGGAGAATGTGGCTTCCCTTGCGGACGTTGTCCTCGAGGCCTTAGCCAAGGATGTGGCTGACCCTATTCATTGGGCCGGCCTAGTTTGTCTACCTCATCTGGGGTGAGTTTCACATTTTAAGGGAGCCACTTTTGGAGTTGGTTGACAATCTTTCACCAGACAGCTGGTGTGTTTTTAGCGACCAATGTGCAGCAGAACCACATCGACGCTTTATAGCAGAGACCCTGAAAAAAAAAAAAAATTGTGCAAAAGATAGTCAATGCATCGACAGCCTCATTGTATTCTGAAAAGCTGGGCAGTAAACTTGCTGTGTTTGGAGCTGTGCTGTATATGAAAGGCTGCTAGAGCAAGAGAATGAGATGGCATTGTGCCTTGTGGTCTTAAGGGGAAGTGGGAGGCTATCTTTTCCCCTCTTGCTATCTCGCCCAGATAGTTTGGATAACCTATGTCCTACTACCTAGGCAGCAGCCGTTATGCAGTATACACCATATGTGGCAATGTATATGGTGGAAGCTTAGATATTTCGGCCTGGCCAAATGTGGTGTGCTACAGTCTAAACTCGTTATAGCAAACAGGTAAAAAATCGTAAAGTAGTTCGTTGTAGCTAAAATTTGTAATGTAAAAGTTAATCACACAGGGGCAGTGGAAATTTGTCAGTGGAGGGATGGCAACTCTGGTTATCCTTGCTAGTGAAACGAAGATATCTTTTCCCAGGTTTTGGCGATGTTTCGAAAGCGCTGGAGGCGATTTCCGACGCCTCAAAGAGCCTGCGCCAGTTAGTGTGGCTTTTTTCACACAGCGCCGGAAGCGCGCAACAGTGAGGTTAAGCGTCTTCCCCGCATCACACCCGTGTCGCGCAGAAAGCGACTTGTGTACTGCGGCGAAACCTGCCGCCTCCCATTCGAACGGACGCTGCTTGGCGCTGGGGATTTTGATATATCTGTTTGATGCCCAACCGCATTCGATATGTAAAGTATAAATTGCATATGTTTGTTAACAAAAAGTACTAAGTGCTTGGTATAGCCAATAATTCATAATATTGGTGTTTATTATATTGAGGTTTGACTGCACAACGGACGTGTCTTTACTAGTAATGGGGAAAAAATGCGCAGTCGTCTACAGAAGGCCACATGGGATTGCAATTTCACTTTACTGCACCCTTGTTTTTACTGATATGTGAGTGTACTAAATGTGGGCGAGTTGATGGGCATCCATTATATCGGAGCACCACAAGGCAAAACGCACGGAAACACGAAGGACAGGAAGAAAGGGCACTTTTTCCTGTCTTTCCTGTTTCTATGTGTTTTGTTTTTGTTTTGCTCCAACATAATGGATCAAAACAACTGCGCATAGGCATCTAGCAAAATGCATTGCGTCTTTGTCCTTATTAACCAGCATTTACTTTGTTCTTAGCTTTCTTTTTTTTTTTTTGCACTGGTTTTGAAGACTAATGCTTTCACGTCACGTTCTTTCTTTCATTTCTCCAGCGCGTGGGGAGACGTGGCAGAAATGGGAAAGTCTGTGGGCCGAGGTTTACGGGAACTCGCAGATTGCCTCCTCGTGAAGACTCCACCGGCTCCATCTGTCGCACGGCTGTCATTCGTCTTCCTGCAAGCTGTGGCCACTGCTGCCCTGTGCAAGTTCAAAGGCGCCCTGGCGAACATCACCTGTGAGGCCCTGGTCAAATTGCTCAGGTGCGTTAAAAGGAGGCTGCATGTCACTTGAATGGGTGTTCGGATCGTGGCTTTCAAACAGAAGGTTGCAGGTTCAGTCTCGCCTGAGGCAGCTGTACTTCGATGCGGGTGAAATGCAAAAAAACCATAGTACCGAGCTTTGTTGTGCATGTTACAGAACCCCAATGTGCCGAAATTAATGGCGAGCTTTCCGCTGCATTGTGCGTCATAACTTTGGGTGTTGCTTGGGCACATAAAAATTCATTGTAGCCGCCGCGGTGGCTCATTGGTTATGGTGCTGTGCTGCTGACTCAAAAGACGTGCATTTGACCCCAGCCGCAGCAGTCGTATTTCGATGGAAGTGAAATGCTAGAGGGCCGTGTACTGTGTGATGTCAGTGCACGGTAAAGAACCCCAGGTGGTCGAAATTATTCGAAACCCTGCACTGTGACTTCCCTCATAGTCTGAGTCGCTCTGGGATATTAAACCCCATAAACCAAAACCCATAAATTGACTAGTTTGTTAGTCAATCCTGCCTTTCGCTTCATTTCCATTAGCTCTTTCTAGCCACGGTCTATCTGGTCTGAACAAGCATTTGTCCTTCTTTGCGAGTAAAATTTTTAGCTGTCTTGTATCGTGGCTGAAAAAGGGTTCCCTGGTATCCGTGCCCGGGGAAAAAAAGTGCTGATAATGGGTCTCTGTTGTGTTTCTTGTGTGTAGAAGCTCCCCAGGCAATGTCTGCCTGCTGAAGGCAGCGGACATTTACCTGACCCACACAACCAAGTCTTCAATGCCTGCAGAATGGCAGCCTGAAGATATGCTGAGATCGTTCTATGGTGTACTTGAACGCAACCTTGCGTCACCACATAGTGTGGTAAGTCTTTGCATCAACCTTTGTTCGGTGAGTGCGTGCATACGTGTGCCTTACTGCATATTTTTGTAGTTATTGCTAATAGGGTGAAACACCCGTATAGCGAAACAAAAAGAAGTGGCAGTTCTTTAGCTGCTGTCATTGTGTTTGTAGACATTGTAGGCTATGCAGATGGCAGAGAAATTTACCTACACTTTATTACCTTATCGCCATTGTTTCATTACGTTTTTCACTAGCAGTGGCTTCGTGGATTTGAAACGGGTTGCTTTCTGGGAGTTGTGGATGAACACTTGTTTTGGTTGCTGCAAAGATTTATGCTTTGTGGCTTCTAAAGGATGTGCCTCTGTGGACGTTGCGAAATATAGTCGTAGATTTTAGCGGCTTTATATGGGTTTTGAACTCGTTCACTGCGTCGTGGGTCACGTCATTTATTCATGCTGTGCGGCCACTAATACTGGGTCACGTGATGAAGCCATGGGTCAAATTTTATTGTAAGGTCTATCAAGGAGGACCTCACAATAAGATCTGTCCCATGGCTTCATTAAATGAGGTAGTATTCATGGCCGCACAGCACGAATAAATGGCGGGACCACACGGTGACGTGCGACGCAGTGAATGTGTAAAAGAAATAATGAAAGTGTGAAGTTGGGCAAGTGAAACTAAGGTGCTTCCTTCTGCACTCTAGGTTAGACTGCTGTCCTTGCGAGTCTTGTCAGCATTCAAACCTGAGGCTGCTTCCGAAGTTCGAGGAAAGGACGAAATGGTGAGCACTGCTTTTGGGAAGCTTCAGTTTTTGGAGCGGTGGGTGCATTTCTACTGGGGTGAAGAACATGCGAGTCATCCCGCATGCCTGTGGTGTGACCTACGTATTTGAGGGGTGACATATGCGTTTTGCAGGGTGAAGGGCGCATGTTCATGCAGTGACAGGTGCATGTTCTTGGGTTGATGCATACATGGTAGTATCCGTGGTTTGGGTTTACAATGCACGACAGAATTTTCTGTCGCGCGACACAATTTTGTGTCGTGTTACATTGTAGTGCATACTCGCGGCAGTGTGTACATGCACTGCACTACACAATTATTATTATTATTATTTTTTTTCAGCAAGGGGAGTTTGCTTCGGCGTGCTATGTGTTTGACGTGTGCCTCTCGGCGGAGGTCGTGCCCCTGACAGTGCAGGACTACCGTGCGAGACTGAAGCTGCTTCAGGCCCTGAATTCTGAGCAGCTGTCAGCTGCTGGTGTGTCTCTGGGTGCTTATTCAATGGTGAGTGCCCCGAACTACAGTTGCTGACCGATTTTTGGGACTCGACAAGACCCGAAAAAGGGTCTAAAGAACCGAGCAGCCAGAGAAATCTGCGAACTTAAAAAAAAAAAAAAACATTGCTGTGAAAAGCCAGCTTAAAAAATTGTGGATTTTGCCGTTTTCCATGTTACGCTTGTGTGCGACAATAGTAGCTTGCATTTCAGCCAGAGTCATGCTTTTGTCATGCCCGCACCGCACTTGTCCCTGCCGCGCCTCACGTCACCAATACTAAAATGTACAAAGCCGCTATGCGTCGTGATTGGAAATGCGTGATGTGCAATTCTGCGCTAGTGTGCCGCAGTGCATACTCCTGGCTACCCGGTGCGTGTTGCATGGTTTGAAGACGGAGAAATGCAACCCGGAGAAATGCAAGAAGCAAGGTGCCATGCAGACACATGGCACCTGAAGAAATGCCCAGATTGAATGAATCATGACTGGCGGTAGAGCGAAGCGGTCTGGAGTGAGCAATACAGTGGGATTAGTCTCTAAATAAAGTGTTTAAAGGAAAGGTGCTTTTCAGGCATGCATGGAATATGTAGGTGTTCAGGGAACCCCAATAAGCACTCCAATGAACCCCTGAGTTCTACAGAACCGTGTTTTGGAACTCCTTCCTTTGGAGAACAAAGGGGATTTCAAGAGAGGGTAAGCTTAGCAGAAGGCGGCAGCATGTCAAATGGCTGGAGGAGGTTAGAAAAGGGGTGGGGATAAGGTGGACGCGGATGTCACTGGATAGGGTTAAGGGGGGACACTGGTCTCTGGGACCAAAAAATGACCCAAAAATCAATTTTTAAAAAATGACATTTTTGGACCCTATAGCTATTATTCTTCAACTCTACCAATTTTAATTCTCCTCCAGGAAATTTGTATTTTGACCATAATATTAAATTGAGATCACTGTGTGGGCTCAATTTGTGTAGGAGCAGGCGATTTAACACCATGAAAATTTTGGACACCTGGCTGTCTTAGTACGTCAATACCTGAACGTCTAGGACAGATAGACATGTCATATTGTTTGCTAATTGAAGCTGAAGGCACAATGTATGCAATAATCGAAGCACAATTGTTGAATCGCGCTTCAAGAATTTATAATTTTGCAAAGTTTATCTATGCATGATATTCACACTTTGAATGCTGCTATTCTAAGTGCTGTAAAATTACTAATGAGAGTAAAATGAAGAAACTGCTGTGATTATCGCACTCTTTACTCACCATACTATGTAGCCATGGGTTAAAAATTATTTTTTGTTGAGCCATTTTTTCTGTACCGAGGTACTAATAAATTACTAATTAAAATTAATTATCTTAGGAATCAGAGAACTTATTTAAAAAGCAGTTTCATATTTGAAATCAGTAAAAAAAAACTGAGCAAGTTGATGCAGTTTCATTAGGATTAGACTAAAAATAAGGAAATTAGGTCTAAGACCAGTGTCCCCCCTTAATCGGAGGTATATAGGAGTGGTCTGCAGGTACTGCAGCAGCAGTTGAATGCCTTTTGGCATTGTTAGTGTATGGAGCTTGCGCTGTAATTTAATAATGATCGTTTTGGTTTCAGGCCCCCATTTACTACCTGCTGGGCACCCTGCTGGTCAACTTTCAGCTCCTCTGGCAGCCCACCCAGGAAATTCTCGCCAGCCACGCCACCACCGACGGTGCCTTTTGGAGAACTCTCGTGGACCACCTGACATCTGTGTACGACAAGATAGGTTGGTCTCCTTCTCAGGCAGCAAACAGCTTCTCAATTCAGCTGTGCTTAGGCTTGTGGTAGAGTAGAGGCACTCGCGTGAACAAACACAGGAAAAGCTCATTAATTCATCCCCCGTTAATTCAAAAATTCAAATTATATAAGAGGGAATGAGGGGATTGAAGCAAACTTTCTTATTATTTGAATTAGAGTGATGAAATTTCACAGACTGGCTTGAAATAGCATCAAACAGACAGCTACAAAGTGTCACAATGATATCTTCGGTAGTTTTTATTTTTTCCTTGTTTATATGTTGGTCACATGTTGCTTGCTTGTGGAAAGCCTAGCGTGACAGCAAAATGGGTTATGGGTCTGTAAATGTTTTTAGTAGTTACTAAGAAGTATGGCCTAAATCAAGATTCTCTTATTTTCTTTTCAAATTTCTCTGCTCTTTTTCTAAAGGACATAGTATGCACCTTCTCTTTATGTTTAGAATCTATCATGCTTCAAATATTGTGCAATAAAAAATGGCGAGCCTAAACGGTAAATCTGAGACTGCCTTGACAGCAATTACAACAAAACAAACGGGATTAAAATCCGTGCTCCCATTGCCGTGCTATGCCTTCCGCGGGCAAGATGATAAGCTCGAAACAAACTTTTGAGAAAACAAGCCTGAAAGTTCTAAACTAGCACACACTGTCTATGCGTAGTTGCTCACAAATATATTTATTTGGACCGCTTAGAGGTTATTTTTGGGTGAAATATTTCATTGCAACATAGGGAGTTGTGGATACCGAAATGTGTACTTTTCAAAAATCAACCTTTTTTCGCAATTTTTGCGATCTGATCCCCACATCCCCCGTTAAACTGCCAAGGCCCATGTAAGTCTATGGCATCAGACACACTTTAATTCAGATCCTGTAGGTCTCACACGGATTAATCCGAATGGGCTCTTGAAGGGAGGCTGCTTACAGGTGTGACTGGCACGGCAAATGATGGTCAAAGTAGCTTTACTCAAACCTTGATTGCATGCTCCAGGGTTACCTTCACACCTGTGACGTTCGTGAGTGCTATAGCAGGTGTGACAAAAAATAGATGGCCCTGTCTCCCCTGACCAGCTTGGACACTTAGTTTTAGTTTCGTTTTTCTTAGTTCCACGCCAGCCTGCAGCGATGGCAGCTATTGCGCACGTATTAGCCAGGCAGCCGAGCCCAGCCACGTGCTGTTTTGGACACTGATTGGCACCGCTGCGCATTTTTTTCTCTTCCATCTGCGCAGTTCTGCTATTCCTTCATTTTGCCAAAACTGCACGCTTGCCACATGCCGTTCGCTCATTATGTTGTGAAGCCTCCTCACAAGGGATGCAGCCACTTGTGAGGGGCCTCCACAACTACAAGGTCACACGGTGAAGGATGCTGGGGAGGCCCTTGCCATTGTGGAGTAGTTCTGCTCTGACGCTCCCGACAGTTTACGCATAATAAAGCATTGACGGAAATGCCAGAAATTGTCGCTCTGCTCTCATCTCGAGACCAGGCAACCATTGTCGCCATTGTCTTTCACCAAATTTGCCATGATGCAAGCGTTTCGGTTTTTTTGGAGATAATTCGATAGTTTGTACTTAGGGTAATTCAAACATTTTTTCCCAGTGCCTTGAGGTCTGAAGAGCTTTTACTGTAATAGTATTTTTATGGTGGGAGAGCTTCTGTGTTTCCCCAGGAACCTTGCACAAAGTATGATGTCATACTAGAGGGTTTTGCAGTGTTAGTTTGGTAAACTTGCCAGAGAGGATTTCTGTTCTAACTCAAATCAAGGAAGATATAACCTTGGCCGGGGCATCTAATTGATACAATGAGTGGATAGTGGCAATTGAAGTAGGGACGGGTGGTAGAAAACAGAGTAACGCAGCCAACTTTGTGGATGGATGAGATAAGAACATACTTGTGCATGGACTGGATGAAGTTGATGCGGAATATGAACTGTTGCGAGTCTTGGGAAAGGCCTTGGCCCAGCATCACTGCCAAAACGATGCTTGCACCTTTGCAAAATGCATGCTGTTTCTGTTCTGCAGTGAAGCTTGCATCTATCATCATGTTTTGTGTCTGTCTGTAACTCCACATTTGACAAACTTTGTATACACTTAGCATAAAACAGCCTTCATAGGAGCCTTTATCGTTTGTAGAAACCGCACTGCCCGTGGCTTCCGAAGAGCAGAACGACGTGGACGGCTTGGCTGGTGAGGGGCTTGTGGGCGTCTTTGACGAAGCGCTTGAGGCATCCACAAAGCTGAACGACAAGCCTGACTATGTCAACCATCGCCACCTGCTGTGGAATGCTGCTGAACAGTTCGCTGGGGTTGCCGAACGCCGCAGCCGGGATGTAGTGGCCTTCTTCTACCGTTTTCTCGAGTGAGTCCCCGCTTGCTTGCCAGCTCTGACACGGTTGTCTGTTCAGTGAGGTGGGTGTGTACTGTAATAGCACTTGTGCCTTTGCTCCGGATCAGTGGCTGTGAGTGCAGTAGATGACCGATTGTTCGGACTTCGATCATTTGGATTTGTGGGATATTTTGAACTTCGTTGGGGAATTGTCACACTCCTCTTAGGAACATGTCATATTCGTGACCGATCTTTTGGGCCCTGTAAAGCCTGAAAGTTCACTTTTTCGGACTGAATAAATTGCAAGCGGGCATCGCTGCCGCTGTCAGACGAGTTCGTTGCTGCCGACAAATGTGCAGTTCTGTAATGAGCAAATGAATCGGCTTTGATAGGCATGGCAGTTTCTGTATTTTATTGTGTCACTTTGGGTAACAGCCCATGCATTATGGTCCTGAATAGTGACGGCAGTGCAAGAAACATGCCTATGAAGATAACCACAGGATAGCGCTGATAACTTGACAGTGGGAGGTTCAGTTACGGCTCTGACGCCGCTGCCACCGCTCTAATGGTGCGTAGGATATTGCATTGCGCCCTGCAGTTCGCCTTGGTACCAGTGGAATTCCCGTGGATTTTCTCCACTTTCACGTTTTAGAAACAATGTTGTAGAGCATGGTCGAAAAGTCAAAAAGGTATCTTATGCACTTCGTTGTAGTGCGTGGGGCTGTAACCAAACTTCACTTAAATGTTTCTTTACCCGATGAAGGGATGATTCACTCAGTGGGTGTTGTAAACTGGCAAACCCTGCCGCCACACTGAGTCAGCTGTGGTGGAAACTTCCTTTCAGAAAGGAGTTGTGGCCCAACATGCAGATGGCTCCTCACCATGATATACGAAAAGCGGATGCTGCTCTGCCTGGTGACAGTGCTGAAGAAGGAAAGCCGAAGCTGGAAGAGGCCAGCGTCATCATCATTGAAGAGCCGCAACAGGATGAGGCGGAAGGTGGGGAAAATGAAGACAACGAGGAGAACGAGCTGCGCGACGAAGGCCAGCATGTGCCGCCTCGGACGAGGCTGAAGCTTGTCAGGTACTAATTACAATCTGCACCTGTTGTGACATCACTTTCTTGGTCGCTTGAAATCATAGGCTGGCATATTAAAAAAAATAATGGTTTTCCTTGTGTTCTGCGTATTCCAGGAGTCTCTGTGACCATCTCAGGCTGTTGTCTAAGTTTTCCAACCCCAGGGCGGTCTCCAAGCACGAGAGGTTGTACGAGACGTACCTTGACGTAAGGCTTTTCCCCGTGTGTCAGCATGACCAGTGAGTCACCACATTGCTTGCATGCCAAACACTTTTTTTTTTGTCAGGAAACTTGGTGCTGATTCGGGAGGAACACTTATCATATGGGATGAAATTTACACTGCGGTCAAATAAAATTTCAAAAAAGTTTGGTGGCTTCTACAGGCAGTACGTTTGTTATGCGAGGATGTTTGTTTTTTAATCAATTGGTGTACATCCTGAAACAGGAAGGAAAAAAAAGAAAAGGTTTGAACGAAGGAGGCCAGTCTTGTGACTCATGCTTTCTTTTTCCTGAACGAGAATGTATTGGGTACCGTATTTACTCGAATGTAACGCGACTGCAAATGTAACGCGAGGGGTGACTTTACATGCTGCCCAGTGAGAAAAAATAAAAACACGAATGTAACACGACGCTTAAGGATGCAAAACAAAGTATCTTGAATAGACAACGTGACCAACATGTTTAATCATCTTCCTCGCTTTTGGAGGCCGAGCTCTCGGAAACGGAGTCTTCCTTTTCGCTATCGAAGTCTCCGGGGAACTTCTGTCGTATCGATGTTGTTCGCCGCTGAGAGAATCCCTTCCTCTTCATGAACGTTTGAGCCCACCCACGAGATGCTCTGAACTTCCCATTTCCCGAGCAACGGCTTTAACTTTCCGGCGGATCAGCTTGACACTGACCCCCATGAGACGATTGCGCTGCTCAATAACAAAGTCCTCCACTTTTTTCTCCAGCTTGACGTGATGGCCGGGGCAAGGCCCACGAAATCCTTTGCAGTCGGGCTCATACCGTATAAACGCGTGTAAGGGCCGCACTTTTTTTCCCAGATTCGGGGGGAAAATTTCGGGGTGCGGCCCATACACGTGATTTTCGAAAAAAATTTTTTTTTCAAGTGAAAGCAAACCAATCTGGAATGCGCGGCATTTATTTACCGTTCAGGCATCACTAACGGAGTCTTCAGACTCCGAGCTGGTGCTGTGTTCAGGTAAATGTTCAGCCCACAGAAAGTCGTCTTCGGTCCCGTCTAAACTGTTTGAAATTCCGGTCACTTTGAAACTCCGGGTTACAATGTCGGTCGACACGGAATTCCACGCGGACAAAATCCATCCAAGCACAGTCGCGAGCGGTGCCCTCTTAAGCCGCCCTGTCGGCGTCTCGTCGTGATTGCCATTGGCCATCCATTCCGAATACTGCCTTCGAAATTCAACCTTAAAAGGCTGATTGACGCTTACATCCAGGGGTTGCAGCATGCCGGTGAGGCCGCCCGGTATCACGGCCATGTCTGTGCGGATACCGCGCAGGCGTTCCTTAACCCTACCCGTCAAGTGACCGCGGAAGCTGTCCAAGACAAGGAGCGATCGTCGGGCCAGCATGGCGCCTGGGCGCTTCTCCCAAACGCTTTTTACCCAGTCGAGCACAAGCTCATCGTCCATCCAGCCCTTTTCTTGGGCGCGAACTACAATTCCCTTGGGGAAAACGCCTTTAGGAATCGTTTTTCTTTTCAGGATGACATAGGGGGGCAGCTTCCGCTCGTCCGCGGTGCCGCACAGCATAACGGTACACCGTTGGCGCTCCGCGCCGGTTGTCCGCACGAAAACACTCTTCTTTCCTTTCAGTTCAACTGGGCAGCTCTCGGGACAGTCGAACCACACGGGGGTCTGGTCGGCGTTCGCTATCTGCAAAAATATATAGTTGTGCTCACGGCGCAGACCGATGACATACTTCTGAAAGCTGAGCACCTTGTCGGTGTAGTTGGGGGGCAGCCGCTGGCACAGCGTGGTCCTTCGCCGAAATGATAGGCCCTTCCTCTTCAGAAATCTTCGTACCCAGCCGGCACTAGCCTTGAAGTCCTCGTGCGGTATGCTTTTAGCACGCGCCAAGGCTTGTGCCCTCATGCGCAGTATGTCCGTTGTCAACGCGTAGCCGTTGTTCCGCACTTTCATTGAATAGCATAGCAGCTCTTCTTCTAGCTCAGGAAATTTGCATGGCTTGCCTCGGAAAGCGCGCTTTTTGGAGCTGGTATTCTTCAACGCATCCCTTTGTCCGCACCACCGTCGGACACACTTCTCGTCCACGTCAAACTTTCTGCCCGCGGCACGCTTGCCGTGTTCGAGAGCGAACTCCACTACTTTCAGTTTAAAGCCCGCCGTGTAGCTGTTGAGGTGCTTGCCCATCGTGCAACAGTGACAATACTTGGAGGCAGTTCATGAAAAAGTGAAGAACGACAGCGCACGAGAGCAACAACTATGCCGAGCGACCACGCTAATACAACCACCAAAAAACGCATGCTTTGACAGCCAGAACAGAACAAAGTTAGACCTGGCGATACCGATGCCGATACGGATAGCGGAAGTACAGTAGCAGAAGCTCGCGGCAGAAGAAAAGATGATGATGATGATGACCCGCGGCCTCGGGCGCCATCCATGGGCGGCACCTCGAAGCTCCTGTGCGTATGTATTTCGAAGGCTATTCTTGCGTGTTTCCTGGAAAGTTTGGGTGCGGCCCTTACATGGATTTATTTTTTTTTTTCAAATATTGCCTTTGGGAATACGGGGTGCGGCCCTTACACGGGTGCTTCCCTTACACGCGTTTATACGGTATTTAAAAAGCCCCTCCCACTGAAGCTGCCATCCGTGGATGGTTGACTCGTTGAGGTCAAGTCTTTGAGCTGCCGCAGAATTCCCAACCTCGTCAGCTAACAGGATCGCTTTTCTCTTAAAACGAGCATCGTACTGAGCACGACGCGTTGCCATCGTGTGCATTGAATCAATACACTGAGAGCAATGTCACAAGAACACGACACGACGACGCGTTGAGCGCGAGGCCGCAACAAACACAAAAAATTGACAGAGAACAACGCTTTGACTTTGGATGGATGAGGATTTGGCTTCCGTGGTACCCATGTTGCCACCATAAGATCGCAAAACTGCGGAAAATGAAACCAAGTTGATTGCTTTGAAATGGCTGCACCGCGGCACTGCTTTAGGCCAATCGAAGTGCGGTATTCGATTATAACGTGAGGGTAGACTTTAAGGGGGAAAAATCCGGGAAAAAACTCGCGTTACATTCGAGTAAATACGGTATCGGTGATATGACAATAACAAGCCATGAGAGTTTAATAAAGCACCTGCTTGTTTGGGTTTACCTTCATGGTAGGGGCCTGGGCCGCTGAAAACTAGTGGCTAGGCTTATTTTGTGGGACATCGTAGTTTGCCAGCCCATTCCTTTACCTCCTTTCTATTTTTTTATGCCTGTCTTCGTGTTATCAAACCAAACAATAATTGGGGCTCGGGAGTCTTGCAATCCCGAAATTTTCGTTGACGCACTCCCGTCCTTTTTTTTTGACAGCTGCTGACTTTCAGAGATGCGGAGGTCCAGAAACTGGCATTTGCCTGCATCCTAAGTTATGGCCAGAAGTTCCTGACACCTTACAGGTAAAGCCATTGTTGAAGCACTTCTTTCGTGACACACGCACATGTGGCAGCAAAATGAGCAGTTTTGGTGTCGGTTGATTACGTTGGCATCAGGCATGGCACAGGAAAATTTCTCTGTGTAATTTGTCTTCTTTGAAGTGTCTCATTCTTCGTTTATGGTTGGCAACAAAACAGCCTGGTATATTTCTCTGTTTGGGAATGTGTACTGCTCTGCAGTTCAACCTCGATATCACGAAGCCGGTAATATACTTAAAAAAATTTAGAATTTCGCTACATCGAAATTTTTCTCCTGGTATGCAGAGAATCCTCCCAAGCATTTCGTGGACCACTCATGGGGAAAACCTTTACTTGTGATGAAGTGGCCTGTTAATACGGATGATAGTGACGGTGCGCCTGTATAGAGTTTTGGTTTTGCTGTCATTGTTGCCGACCCGATCGCGCGTTCAGCCATCGCCGCTGCCGCGGCCTTGTGGAAGGGAGCCAGGGAAACTAAGGAAGGTTGGCGGCGGCCCACGCCGGCCTGCCCCCCTCGCTTTCGCCATGTCGGTGACAACGTGAAGAGTGTTTTCTAGTATAGTGGAATCCCCCAGTCAGCACCAGATGAAATGAAATCTGACCTGTGGTGCACCTCATGGCTTTTCTGCACAAGCACGACCATTTGTGTCTGTGTGTGTATGTGCACATCTGAGTGGGACACGTGATTGCAAGGCTGGCGGGTGTGCCAACCCTTCCAGTCCTTTTACCGAGCTTTTGAAATACATAAACACGATAATCGCTGCATGCTTCCTTTGAGCACAAGCAGTGCACCGCATTTGGAATCAATTTTTGGCAAGGTTGCGAGAGATGTGGCTGGCCTGGTTGACGTTTGCAAACCTCAATCGGACTAGCCCAAGTGGCGCAAGAGATGGCGTGCTCCACCATCATCGCATTTTCATCTGCCGTGCACTCTATTTGCCAGCGAGGTGGCACCTACTTTCACGCATGCACTCCAGTGTGCGCTTGAGTACGCACTGCGTATGTGTCCTGCTTATCCATTCAAGCTCGCAGTACAATAGGGCTCGCAGAGTTCATTTTGAGCCAGCAGTGGAATTTGGATGCGTTGAAAGTGCTGTAAAATTTACTTTATGTCAAAACTAAAAACACATGGTGTGTTCCATGGACACGAAGTTGTGAAAACCAAAATATTTCATTACAGTGAGGATTTCATTACATTGGAGTTGGTTACATTGAAATTTAAATGCTTTTTTTTTTAATCGCCCTCTTTCTGCCTCCTCCTCTCTGTTGCAGAGAGAACTTTGAAAGGCTCCTGGACGAGGCCAGCTTCCGGTCGGAGGTGGTTCTCTTCAACGTCGATGATGCGGGAGAGGGAGCGGTCCAAGAAGAACACCGTGCGGAGGTCATTCCAATCTTGATGAGGCAAGGAACTTTAATGGAAACTGCACCGTTGTCGTTGCCCATGCTCTGGAAATACAACACATTACAGAGAGCATGTGTATCAAACCCTTTGCTGCTTCCAGCTTGCATTGTGTCGTGTTTTTCAGGTCTGCGTTTAATGACAGTTGATTAGATACTCAAGAAAAAGGTGCTTGTGACCTGTTTAGCAATTTTGTCTATACGGTCGGGAAGAGATTGGACCAACTTTTGTGTGCATAAAAGCTGAAATTTCCAACAAGAACGGCACTGGGCTGTACATTGAATGTGCATAAAAGAACTGGACAAAATGGCAAATTTTTTGGTTCCCTTGGGATTGAGTAGTGGCAGAGAATGCCAAAAGGTTGTGGTGGGAATGGTAATGTGTGAAAAGGACCTTCGTTGTGGCAGAAAATTGGATGCAATTTTTCTACGATGATAGTGGGATGGCCTATTGTGGCACGCATTACCACGGCATCATTGTGGTTGTTCTTGGTGGTGTCCTACACTCAGGGTGCTGTATGGCAAGATGCACACGCGCTCTGGCTTAGCAACCGGAGGCAAGAGCAGCTTCACCGCACGTCAGGGCACTGTGCTGCGCTTTCTGGCCAGCTGCCGGGAGGCTGAACTTGGCGCATTCGTGGACCTCGAGCTGGCCACCCTGAAGCAGTACCTGTCAGGTATGGCATGCTCTGTGCGTTCATTGCAGTCATGTTGTCTTGGTATCTTGTTGTGGTCAGGTCGGTGCATATCTGTCCCAAAAGACTTCTCTGATGTGTGCTTTTAATATGTTAGGGTTACAGTCCAACCCTGCTACAACGAAGTATTTGCAATTCCCTGTCGCCAAACCGTGCTAGGAAGTGCAATTATTTCCCCTCTCAACGAACATTTTTTGGAGCAAAACTGCACTTCACTGAAGGTTTCTCAATTAGGGAGCCATTTTTTTTTGTGCATCTAAGTTCGCCCACGGAGTTCAATATCTCATTCGGTTGGTTTCACCACAAAACGGCCACCGAAGTCGCTTTGCACTTGCAGTGTCACCGCTGACATTCCCAGAGCAATCGAAATGAATGCATGAACATGTGTGCATAATGATATGGTCTGGCTCACAACAGCCTGCGACAGTTGATGGCTTGGACTCCGGGCCCTCCAAACGTCTCCACCCATGAGAAACCACATCACTGGAAAGTAAAATTAATGGTGAAATACAATTGAAAGTCGGGATGGGAAGGCAGTCATTGTGGAAGTGAAATGAACAACTACTACTTCTAATGCAGATTTGTTGCATCACTCATATGATTTCGTGTGCATTTTTAATGAAGGGGGGGGGAGATGGGGCAGAAAGTTCGCAGATTTTTTCAATTCACACATTGATTGCACTGCTCATTGAGTACAGTAAAACCTCGTTAATTCAGCTCCCATTGATTGGGATAATTCAAACTGCTTCTTTGGTCCCGCCTAATGCTATGCAAGTCTATGGCATTGGATGCACGTTAATTTAGGCGTTACTGGGCTTGCACTGCTTGTTTCAAAGGGGCTCGCTTCCGAAGGGGTGCCGTGTCGAGGTAAGACCTGCTTGGCAAGCGATCATCCAAACATCCACCCTTGGGCATGCGCTGTATGACTTGTCAGTGGTCTAACAACTCATCTTGTAAAAACACCTTCCTGCTCCAGCACCAGTGTGTGCATCCCCCCTCTTCCTTCGGTGCTGTTTTGCTGGTTTTCCAGTGTATCAAAAGTGTGCTCTTTTCATGTGCTGTTTGCTGTTAGTGCGGTGAAGCCTCCTCACAGGTGATGCTGCATGTGGAAGCTCCACCGCCATCTTGTTGCCTCGTATAAGAGACCACGGGGACCCTTACCATGGAACAGTACAGTTTCTGACACTCCCGATATCGCGTATGCTTAAAAGCATTCGACAGAGCCGCAGAAAGTTTTCCGCGCAGTTTTCGCGTCTGAAGCAGATGACTGTTGGCCAGTTTTTGTGGTCATTTGGTAATTTGACCTTTGGATGGTTCAGACGTTCTTTTCCAGTTCCATGAGGTCTGAATTAACAATCTTTCACTACCTTGCCTGCTCACTAAATTTCCCGATTGCTTGCTTTCTCAACTCTTTTATGTCGCAGATGACATCATGGAAATGGTGAGCAAGATAAGAAGCAACCTGGACCTGTCCAAAGTGGTGCCCATTCGTCGACTCCACGGGTGAGAGTCCCGCAGAGTATTTTGCTGAAGCTTGCTTCCCGGGTTGTGGGTTGGGTACTCTGCTCAGAGATTCCTGAATCATTTGCATAACTTTTTCCAACAGTTCTTGTTCATTTTGGCCCTCTGTGAAACCTGGTGTCTGCGAACTGCGCCCTGTTGGGCAATGATGGTAGAACGTCGTTGATATGTTCCCAGTCCGTACTCTCAAAATACGGATTGTAAAAAATCTCTCCGCAGAGTTTCACTGCTTTTCTTTCGATTAATGTGTTCTCGGATAACACGATTTTCTGGCTACTGCATTACAGATTTGGGCAGATTCTTCTGTAGTACATTTAGCGACCTACTGCACATGTGCAAACGTACGAGTGGGTCAAACCTGGGTGGCACAAGCTGGAATGCAGCGGCATTCGCCCGCCATGGTCGCTTCTCTGCAGTGTACTGTCACCACTAGAACCCACCCAATCACTATCACCTGCACTAACTGCATGGTCCTTAACAAATTGCTAGTGCCGGTATTTTATTATAGCCAGTGTTTCTTTCTAGCCAGTGCTTAGCAGGTGGCAGATGGATAGCAGGAACTCCCCCTTAAACGCCACTTGCCGCACAGATGCCGATGCGGGACGCTGGACAATTTTTGCCATCATGGTCCTCCTAAAGGGTGGTATCATGCAAGGAGGCCTTTCCTGTGGAGATGCGATGTCGTGGAGAAACCCAGCGGCTCCTTCGCAATGCCTAAGGGAAAAAGGGCAAAGCACCTAAGAGCTGCAGCGACGGACTTGCGTACAAGTGGGTTGGGTCTGGGGGAAAACAGCTTAAGACCAAGAACACCGGGACAGTTGGCTGCAGTGGTGGCTTCCCCTCAATGCACTTGTGCAAGGTGGCAAAGCATGTAAAAACAATGAGGCAGCAATTCTACTTACTTTCACTGTTGCCAGTGAACTGGAGGTGTGGCAAACTTCCTTCTGCACTAAGAACAATGCGAACACTTAGAAGACAGGCATGTGTCAAGAAATGCTGATCGGCATTTTTGTGAAGTGAAATTGTCAGTAAATGCCTTTTTACCTTATTAAGTAGCTACATTTTCCATAATATGGCGGTTTGGATTGTATGTTTTCCCGGACAGTATGTTTTTTCCCGTTTTCATTAAAAACTTACGAACGAGGTTCTACCGAAGTATCGCGACACCAGTGTGGTTCATGTCAGCCTATTACCCACTGCAGCTTTAGCAGTATTTGGTGGCTGCTATTTCTGCTGGTGAAAGTTTCTGGATAGGTTCGTTTTACAGTCGGTGCTATTTCTTTGTCGCCGTTCGGCATATTGCTTCATCATCATCTGCTTGGTTACAGTGCGAAAGTCATATTGTACATGTGTTCACGTGAAACTGAGTTTGTTTTTATGGAGCACTGGTATTACACACATCTCATTTTATGTTTATTGAGGTTTTGTGAAGGCATCCACAGGCTACTTGATGAATTTCGCATTTTTGAAATGGTTGCGCTGTAGTCGGTTTGATTTCAGCAGGAGCAAACTGCGCCTGTCAGTGTTGTCATTGCCAAGTTTTGTTTGTGGGGAGGGAGTTAGCCAAGTTAGCGTCCAAAACACAGAGTCAGCCTGACAAGCAGTTAGCTGAGAAAAGTCTCCTCTGCCTGCCTTCCTCTTCTCACTTATCTCTGGTGAAATTATTACTCTATGGCATGCTGAATCAACAGAATTTAATGGCTTGCGCAGCACGCTGGGCACCGTGGAGAACATGCTCCGCCACTTGGGAGCACTGACTCCCGGGCTTCTGCCCACTCTCCTCAAGCTGCTCGTCGCCGTGGCAACCTACGCTGGCGCTGTCCTCTCCCAGAAGGACCAGGTGGTGCGGGCAGTCATTGGCAACACGCGCGTGCTACGATCACGAGCGCTCAGCCTCATTTCTCAGGTTGGTGACTCGCGTGTGCAGGTTTGGGCTTTCCGAGCACCTAAGTTGATGCATGCTCCAGCTTCTGCTTTATTTTGGGACTTAGTTATACTGCTATTGCTTGCAGCAGACTGTTTCTCTAGACAGCCAGTTATGATTAATTTTATTTTGGTCATTGTTTGGAGGGTCGTGCGTCCACATACTTTTTTTTTTGCTTATGCATGAGGCAGGAAAGGATGGTAGGGTTCTTCAGCACCTTTTGAAAACCATTGAAGTTGTTCACTATGTTAACGTTGCACGCATAGATATGTGGGTTTGTTGACAGGCCATTTCCGGGCATTTGATTCCAAAGAACAAGCCGCAGTGAAAGGTTGGACCCATCCGCTGACCTGTGTTGCCCCGCAGATGATGATTGTCGCACCCCTGAAGCCGCCCTTCGTCGGATGAGCCTTTGGCCTGTCCGCACGATAAAGAGCCACAACAATAACTGAGCGAATCATGCGTTGTCGGTGAATCTTGGTGCCCAAGCCATGAGCTCTACGCTGGGCGCTGTAAACTCTGACACACATTGCACTCGGCTGTGGTGTCTCTGTAATGCATTTCGATGCCTGACCCGCCTCGAGACCAGTTGGTGGGCTCGGCCCAGAGACGCAGCAACAGCCCGGAAAAACGGGCACCCGTAAACCGTGGGCTCTTTGATGGCATTCTTTAGTAATCTGATGCAGGGCGCGCATGATGGACGCGGTGGAAAGCCAGAAACCGAGCAGCGGCTTTTTCTTTGTGGGACTTTGTGAAACTGATAAAGCATCTACCATATCCAGATCTGAGATATCTGATGCCTGACACAACTTAAGAACGAAGCGGATGCTAGGTGCCCCTCAAAGAAGGGCCTCCAGCCGATGGCGTCAACTGATTGTCATGACGCCGGGGCTAACTTTTTGCACCTTTTATGGCTGCTAGCAGATGTGTCATGAACCAGCTTGCCTGGCTAATTCCACTCTTTGATCTTAACGGTTGAGTTATACTGCCCATAGGGCCTGTGTGTAAATCCAGCGGCCTGAGTGGGGGCCAGAACTCTGAGGTTGTAACTGACTGCCATGCCACCCTTGGCATTCAGATGAACTGCTCTGCGCTGCTTAAAAAAAATACATGCCCCCGATAACTAACAGCCCAGCTCATAGGTAGCGCGACAGTCTGCTAACTTCTGCAAGGTGACCACTGGTATTAGTTTTTGACTCAGAGTTTTGCAACTGGTATGATCAAAGAGCTGTGACAGGACAGTAGGTCGACACTCTTGATTGCAAGGCCTCCTGTGAGAGGCATGTGCCGCGTTATTCTTGAGTTGTATCCTATTATAGTGAAGACCGCTATAACCTATGGTCACTTTGTGTAGCATAGTGGGTTACAAGGGAGTGCAAGCACCGCATGGGACGGCAGAGAGTTAGGTGGGTGGACGAGATCAGCTAGTTTGCAGGGGGTATGCTGGCCGCAGCTGGCGCAAGGCAAGGTTAGTTAGAGAGACATGTGAGAGGCCTTTGTCCTGCAGTGGTGGGCGTAGTTAGCCTGATGATGATGATGATGGCAGTGGTAATTGTTAACAATGATGCGATTGTGGTATTAATGGGGGGATTCTATTATTAGAACTGTTTTCATTAATTATACATGAAATGTAACCAAATTTGATGCAGATATGTAACGTTCTGTGCAGATTTCAAAACAACATTTGTATTTCAGCTAGTTTTTTTAAGCTAGCTAGGTGAGTTTTGGGGATTTTAGTCATTTAGAAGAAGTTGCAGTGATAATAGTTTGCCCCCTCTGCTGGTCTGTGTTGCCCCGCAGATGATGATTATCGCAACCCTGAAGCCGCCCTTCGTCGGATGGGCCTTTGGCCTGTCTGCACGATAAAGAGCCACAATGGTTACTGAGCGAATCATGTGTTGTCGGTGAATCTTGGTGCCCGGACCGTGAGCTCTACGCTGGGCGCTGTAAACTCCGACACACAATGCACTTGGCTGTGGTGTCTCTAGTGCATTTCGCTGCCCGACCTGCCTCTAGACCATTTGGCGAGCTCGGCCCAGAGACGCAGCAGCGACAGCCCGTAAAATGGGCACCTGCAAACCATGGGCTCTTTGATGGCATTCTTTAGTAATCTGATGCGGGGCACTTATGGCAGATGTGGTGCAAAGCCAGAAACTGAGGAGCGGCCTCTACCATATCTAGATCTAAGATATCTAATGTCGGATACAACTCAAGAATGGCAAATGCTGCCTGAAGAATGCTCTGCAACCAGTGGCGGCGACCTGTTCTTGGGAATTTAAAGTGTGCCCAGAAACAAGGAAGTTGGAGTGTCACAAAAGGGTAAAATCAAGAACCTCAGCATTATCTGCAATTTTAGCTAACGTCTCGATTTCTTGATCAGAAATTGTGGACAGTGCTGCTTTGAGGGGCAGCTCTGCAGAGGTTGTTGGGTACTTGCTCTGGCAATCGGCGTGCTGTTTAGAGTTAGGGTTTACAAATCCTGTTTTACAACTCCTTTTTTTATTCCGCATTTTTTTGTCGCCGCTGGCTTGGTTGCTTCAAAATCATTCCTTCCCTCCCTTGTCCTTTCTTTTCTGCTGTCGTCTTTCAGTTCTTCGAACGGTTTGACACGTATGACTTCACATCCGCGGAGATTGATGCTGTGTTCGAGTCGGTGGTGTGGCCTCAGGTGGGCTTTGCTTTTCACAAGTGATTGTTGACTATCCGTCACTAGCGTCGGTCATTGTTTTAACGGTGGTCCGCAACTTTTGATTCCCAGCTGCCTCATTTGGCCGAGCTGGCTGGAAAGCAAAAGCCGAACTCTCTGCTCAACTTCTTCCTCACCCTGAGCCGAAATCATAGGCAAGTGCCATTATCTTTGAAACCAGTTTGCAGTGCAATGTTATTTCACTGATAATAATTTTAAATATATGTAATGTAATCTATATGATAATTATTAGATTTATGAACCAGTTATTAATGATTACTAAATTATTACTCATACGGACATATTAAACCTTGCATTTGGTGCATAATGGCCTTAGTTGCCTACGTGCCATAAAACACTACACAGAAGCTTATACTTATGTTGTTGGTTATTACAGTGGGCTTTGGCTAATTTAGACGTGTAATATGAACAACCGGTGCATTCAAAGCAGTGCTTTGGTCCTGTCAGCATAAATGGTATTGAATTCAAGGTCTAGTTAATTCAAGCTCTGCACAGTTTGAACAAATTTTCAGTCCATTTCGAATTCGAATCATCGGGAATACGACTGTAACAGCTATAACAGCTGGCGGTGTAAAATCTGCCTTACCATGTCCTGACGAGGCTTGAATAGGAGCTGTCGCCCTATGCACGTGTGTGCGGTGGTGAAATGCCCGCTTATGCTGGCGAAACCGAGGTACGTCCTGACCTGCTTGCCGGCTGTCGCTGATTTCTCTGCCAGGTACTTTGTGCTATTTGCCAAGTATAAGGCCGACGACCCCAGCACTTCGCCGCTGCCATGCCTCATATCGCTGTTGGGCAACTCCAACATTTCACCGTCCATCCTCAAGCTGGTTCTCTCGATCGTGAACAACATTCTGTCGCTCAGCGAGCAGAGCGACGAGGGGGAAGAGGTCAAACGGGCTCCACCGTTGGTTGTGTCGGACTGCTTCGACATCGAGGCACGGCGGGCGACAGCCAACTTGCCCGGTGAGTGGTAGCATTTCATAGTGGGGCCTCAGAAAAAACCTAGGCGTATGACAAGGAATGGATTACACAATAATTATAGTAGAAACCCACTGTAGTAAACTTGCATATAGTAAAAGTGTGGGTTTAGTAAAGTCATACCGCAGTCTCATTTTGCCTTCCATAAACTGTACATTTCCTATTTGCTTACAGTGGAGGCTTCTTTAATAAAGCTTTGATAGTAAAGAGCATCTGGCCATGGCGACGTAGTTCCCACAGAATAGTGACGTCGCGGCATGTGCGCAGTCTAGGTCATCTCAGAGAAACAGATACTACATAGCGGCAAAATCGCAAGTTCAACAGCCGAATGTGCATGGATATCGACTGTGACGAAACTGCACACTTTGTTTTTGCTTAACCATCAGCTTCGCGAGCAGCAAGAAGAAGCCAACTTTTCAAAGGCCTTGAAGCTGTTGGGCGAAGCGCACGGCACGTATGCGTGAAAGCTGGCTTTGAACGTGGATAGAAGGTGGTTCAGGCTGCCGATAAAGGAAAGGCAGTAAAAGAGTAGCGACGAGTAGGGAAGGGGAAAAAAGTGCAAACATTAGCAGCACTGAGCAGTGCGAAGCACAGAAAAATGGCGGCACTTTGGGGCGTGTTGCCGCACTTGTCTGAGTCCTGCATGTTTTGTAGTTACTGCCTCTTATTCACGTCTTATTCACGTCTTATTCGCGTCTTATTCACGGCCGCAATATCTTTGTGCAAATGCGGTACTAAACATAAAATTTTAACAAGTGTTACTATGGTCTTGTCAAAAGATTGGAGTGTAAAAAAAGATAATGGAGTGATAAGAGCAGGATGGAAGATATTATTGATATCACTAAGTGTTTCTTTTCGAAACCAACACTATGCATTTGGGAAGCTGGTCTTAGAAAAAAACTCTTTATTAATGAAGTCACAATTATGAAATCTTCAGGAAACGTATTTTTGTGTGCTGATTCCAAATATGACATTTAATTTCATGTACGACAACAATTCCTTGGGCACTTATGCAATATGTTATGTAACTTTTTGTGGAGAACTTTCAAGAAAATCTGCTGCATGCAATAAGGGTAAAATTATTACCCTGCCTATCGTAGAAGTTGCGTTACAGCGTTTTGAACTTGCTACTTCACAAACGGGAAGAAACTTTGCATTCCTGTTTCTGATGTGGCAACTTCAAAATCCTATAACTCAACTTCTATGACAGGTAGGATGATAATTTTACCTTTATTGCATAGCTTAATGTCAAGAGAAACCAATGGCATGCATTCTAGCAAGTTCCCTGCAGCAGAATTTCTTGAAAGCTCTCCACAAAAAGTTACATAACATATTGCATAAGTGCTCAAGGAATTGTTGCAGTACTTGAAATTAAATGACGTATTTAGAATCAGCACACAAAAATACATGTTCCCTGAAGATTTCAGAATTGTGACTTCGTTAAGAAAAATTTTTTTTCTAAGACTCTCTTCCCCCTTGAGCAGCGAAATTACCAAACATCATCCTCAGTATTAGCTATCCTCAGCAACTCTATAATATATAAAGATTTTTGGTGGTCCGAGCGACATTGCTATAGTGGGGTTCTGCTGTACTATGTTTTTTTTTTTTTCATTTAAATTGGGGGAAGATTATTTTAAACTCGATGCAAAGTGGCATGCATTTGCAGTTGTTGCTATGTTCTTATGATAAGCAGAGTTGAGGGAAGTGTCTTGCCTTTTGCACATGTGTCATAGGTGTAATTTATGTCATTGTTAACACGCAGATAGGCATGGATTTTGTTTTTGTTTACTGTGTTGCAGAAAAATGGGATGGTGGTAGTGAATATGGTGCACTGTTGATGCTGCCGTATGTGTCCCACGTGTTGCTCAAGCTGAAAGCGGTTGTGGAATTTGCTGTGAAGACGCAGAAACCGCTGTCACCGGTCGAACTGAACATCTTGTTGAGGTACGCACTTCCTGTTTCTCATTTCTACATTTTGCTCTTCTTATTCTGGTTTCTCTTAATGTAATTTGCCTGGGGATGTTTATGCTTTTGTAATACCGTATTTACTCGAATGTAAGCCGGACTCGATTGTAAGCCAACCCCTGGATATTGCAAAGCCTAAAAAAATAAAATAATAAAGCCCTCGAATGCAGGTCAGCGGAAAGAAGATAAGCCTGAGCAAGAAAAGTTCGCCGTGATAGGCTAAACCCAAGCTGTTTCACGAATCTCTGAAGCTAGCCTCCGCTTGCTTTGAATTCGGTGCAGGACACGCCTCATGCTTTTGCGGCTTCTCCGGCTTTCGCTTTTATGATGTTCATGGTCACTAGAGTTGCTGCAGCCCTCTGTGTCTTGGCAAATTGAGCAGCTCCATGTTCTACATCATGATGGCGGCTTCTGCGGGGTCGGAAAAACAACGGCATTCGTGTAGCAGCACAGTTGAAGAGCTAGTCTCGTTGCTGTCTGTGTTTGTCTCTCCACGTCATATTCATGCTGTTTCTGAAGATTTGATTACCTTTCCGCTACTAACACAACTTTCCGCTTGAAAGCAGAAGTGTAATGACACTGCTTATTTGTTATAGACTTTGCGCGTCGCGAAACAAAGCACACTACGCATACAGCTGAACTGCACTGAAAGATAGCGTGGACGCGCAAGGCATGGGCCTAACAATAACATGCGTGAAAGAGGCCTCATTGCTTGCGCAATAGCAGCAATGACGATGGCAGTGTTAGACCTAAGCCAATCTCAGAGTTTCATGTTCGGAGTTTCAGTAAAAGCAATCGGCTTATGCTTGGGTCGATACATTAGCTAGGTCAGGGTTTCTCGATCCTTTTAGCACATGGGAACTCTAACAGCTTCTGAAAGGTACTGAGGAATGCAGAGTTTCTTGGCTTCCCGCTCGTCCCGCCTAACGTGCAAGCAAAAAAAAAATGCAGATGCACGGTGTCTGGTGGCATAGTGGCTGTGGCATTTTGGCGACTGATCCCGAACTCGTGCGATCGAATCCGGGCCACCGTTGCAGCATTTTTGATGGAGGTGAAATACAAAACATCCATGTGCGCGCGACGGCAGCGCACATTAAAGAAATCCAGGTGGTCTGAATTAATTTGGAGCCCTCCACTACGGTGTCCCTCGCAGCCCATGTGCACCTCGAAAAATGCCAAGTTTTATTAACAGTGGCAGGCTGTACAGGATGCAGTCTCCTATTAAGAATTAAAGCATGGTCAGTCCCAAAATAAAGTGGATAAAGGAAGGAAGGGGTGGGGGGGGGGGGGGGGGGTTGAGTCGCACTTGGTTTTATGTTCTCGGGGAGAGCCCAAAAGCTTTGCAAGGTTCCTGGAACCCAGTCTGTGAACTGTGTTGAACTGCAAAGGTTTAACTGCGAAGCCGTGTGCATTTGTCACAAAAGGGCTTTTTTAAATGCATGTTCTCCGTGGCTAACGGTAGCACTGCCGCCCTGCCTCATAATTTCAAGTTAAATTTCAATCTCATTCAATAATTCAATTCAATAATTTCAATTTCAAAGCCAACCACGGTGCTCTGGGCAGGAAATGGGCTGTCTGCAGCCTTGCCTGCCTCTGAAATCAGCTCTGGTAGAATAAGAAGTGTGATGTGGCCTTTCTTGCTGGAAAACACAGAGCTTTCACTTGCGCTTCTTGAAGAGCATGATCTTCTTTTTTTTTCTTTTTTAGGATAAGTGGACTTCTGACTAACTCACTCCAGTGCGCGGAACTGGCCAAGCTGTTTGTCGTTGGATTCCGGAAGCTTCACAGCCAGGCTTACGTGAGTGAACAGGCCTCAAATTTTAAAGTAGTCGAGACATTGAAACTGCGGCGTTTAATTCTCTTGCATTAGTAGATATGCTGTTGCTAATCGTGTAATATGACTTCAAATGGCATGCTCACTACAGACTGTTTCTCAAGTTTTTCTCTAGACCTGCCCTAATGGCTCAGTGACCGTTGCATTTGGCTTCTGAACACAAGTTATGGGCTCGGTTAGGCTGCATGCAAGAAACCGAGGTAGCCGAAATTAAAACCAGAGCTGAGCACTACAGCGTGCCTCGTAGCCCATAGTATTGCTTTGGCACTTAAGTATTTGGTAAACAGCTTCTTTTAAATTTTTTGACTGGATAATGTTCGTGTTCATTGATTAAAAAGTTCTTGAAGAAAACATTTGGGAAATTGGTTGGATAGGAGTTGGCAGATACTGAAAGCAACATTGCAGATGGCTGAAGGTGACTAAGGAGTGATGTTATGTGCGGCAACCATAGGCCACAGTGAATAACCTGAGCATCACTAAAGTGCTCAGTTGTGCATCTGATCACTGAGGTGTCAGACTGCTTTTATTTGCTGCTTTTGTTTTTAAATCCACTCATTCAAGAGGACCCATACCGAAAGGAAAAAAAAAAAGACATTTCTTCTCATTTGCATATTTCTTGCAGTGATCTAATTGGAGTCTATTTGTAATGAAAAAAAATCTCGCAATTAGTAATTTGATGCTTCTTCACTTCTAACATTGAGCATTGATGTATCTCCTACCCTGCCGTATTCACTGCTGTCTAAGTGCTGCATTGACAAAGGGGATTGGTGTTAAGGGTTCTAGTGGTTGCACTGAAATTTCGCATAGAGGTTGCATATAGTATTAGTGGGTTTTCTGACATATACTTAGCGGATTCAAAGTAAACATCTGTGGTTATCTCTTGAAAAGAATGCTCAGTTCGATTGTGTAAAGGGAGTGGTGCCTCCTGTCACCATGAAAGGCAAACATTTCGCTTTTGTAGCGCGAGGAGCTGCGTCGTCTTCACAACAACTGAATTCTGAGTTTCCGCTGCGCTTCGCAGCAAACACCATACACTTTTCCTTTGGTGACGAAATGAGCAAATATCCCCTGTGGAAACTTTGAGCACAATTGAGCTATAGGTCTAACCTAGAGTTGTGCTTGTCTGCGTTACTAGTACGACGCACCACACTAACTAAATTATCAGACGCGTTCATAACTTGCGTCATGTGCGCTCTCGTTTTTCAGGATTCCGACCAGCAGAAACTATCAACGGTCCTCAACCTGGCCAAGGTTGCTGACAGCCCGGACACCCTTCTTGGGTACGTCATCAACGGGGGGGTGCCTTGTTTGAAGGCGTCAGGGTACCATGTGATATTCATTTGTGCCGCATCTGGCGCTGTGCATTTCCAGGTACACTGCCATTCTGTTCTCGAGCCTGACCAACCACCAGTCGAGACGTCTGCTGTGCGACATCTACGCTGCCGTTGCCGAACGGGTTCCCCGCTTTGCCGAGCTGTCGTCGTTTATCGCCAAGGTTGGCTTCCGTTGTGCACTTACTCCTTTGTTTTCCTCTTCAGTGCAGTTATTGTTCTCAGTTGAAATTGATTCCTTGGCTCCTCTTGCCTCTGTTCACATCTGTCCAGCAGCAAAAGACGCATTATTGCTTAGGAAATCTAATGTAAAAGTGGCATTTTTTTTTTCCGCCACTTGTTTCAAACTTATGACATCAGTGATAAAAGGGACTCTATCATTGGTGGCTGAAAGTGGATGGGGGTGCAGTCAAGCCTCGGAGGACCCGCGGGAAGAAAAAAATACGGACCTCATCACAGTTTGTAAAATGGCCAGTGGTGTCAATGACTGTATATCAGTTTTTTAGCCTGTTTGTAACATATAAAAGCTTTGTTTGCAGCGAAAACAGCCTCTCTGTCATTGGAATGCAATGATTTATCTGCACAGGCCAACAACTTGAATTTGACCTCGACGTCCCTTTAACCTCGTCTCCTACCTGGCGATTACTGCTGTCGGGGGTGTCTTCATCATGACCCTATATTCTGTTTCATACGTAGCAGTCAATGCTGCCAAAGCTAGAGTGCCTGTTCACGCAGGCTAAGTCTGCACCCAAAAAGTAGCTTGTCATACTACCAAGGCAAACACAGGCATGTTTTATTGCCACTGACCTTAAGTGTCATCACTGGAAACATCCAGGATTTCGTTTTACCTCTTGCCACATTTTCGTCCTGCGACTCACAGAGACTTCGAGCAGTGAGAATGACATGTGGCAGTATGATCCGTGCCTAAAAACTGAAAAATGAAACCAGAAGGCCCGAACAGTGAGTACCTCGCAGCTTCGACCAAGATTCTCAATGCTAGAACTCCGATGTGTACCACTAATAATTTTCGTCGAAACACTCGTCGAGGTTTCGAGAACAATGAATGATACGTCGCAGAGTATTATGGTTTTGCGGGCGCAATACTTCTGAAGACTCCACAGTGTTGACTACTCGGTATGAAATGAAGTATAGTTGTCATTTTACACTAATGCCGTCCAGCTGCATTTACCACATGAGGTCTGGCTTAAATGCAGTTGAATTGGGCTTCAAAGGCTGTATATTACTACATTCGAAACTCGTTACAGCAGATTCACATGATCCAGAAGAAAAGCATCCATTTTATCGAGAGTTTACTCATGTGAAACAGAGTGAGGAGCACGAAAATGACTGACTTTTGCAGCACAACTTCACAAACTTGAATATTCATTGTTTTTAAAAGAACTGAGGGATGAAGGACTGCCTTAGTCGTTTAGAAAAGAACTCGAGTAACTCTCCACTGCAGGAGAAGTGGGCAGCCAGAAGTTGTTGTGACACTGCTGATTCTCGCTGTCTCTCTTTTTTTTTTCTATCACACCTTCCGCTCAGGTGAACTCCTGGAACCCGAGGGCTGCGGAAGAGCCGAACTACCAGATGAGGCTGCAGGGATTCAAGATGGCCGCCCCCCTGGTGGAAGGGCAGAGGGACAATCCAGACGTTCGGATCGTGCTGGCCGTCATTTGCAACTGCACGTACACCATTCGGGCTGTGAGTGCAGTTTCTCCTATTTATCTATCTACCTGCACCTGCTGGCAGGTGCAGGTAGATAGATTTTCGAGATAGATTTTTTGTGCTTGTTGTGCACTGGCTTTTTGTCGCTTGTCATTTGAGGAGACAGGAATGCCACAAGAAAGCGCTTTTTTCTGTGTTTCTGGCCTTCAGCTAGTGGATGTTGCCTTCAATGCAGTTCTTTAGGGTGTTTGTTCCAAGCGTCCCTAACTAATGTATCGGGGCAGCATGGGCTTCATGAGGAATGGTTGTCTACATCAGTCATTGAGACATCGATCTTTCACATATCATGGCTTCACAGTTTATATCATTCTTATCTTGGTATTGTGTATTTTTGATTGCTGTTAAGCTGCGGCTCCTGCTTTCTAGTTTGTAATTGTAATTTCTTTTGATGCAATGACATTAATAAAATTTGGTTAAATCTCTCCTTTAACCAGTACTGGCTGAAGTGCCTGTTGCAAAGGTAGCAGTTACTGCACGTTTCCAATCCTGATACGGGGGAATCTCAGTGGTACTGTATCATGGTTGATACAAACTTTGGGGTGGTGTGAATTTTTTTTTAAAATTTAGCAAGCAGGGGAAAAACAAAAGGCGCCAAACACAAAAGGGATGTCAGTGCAAGTTAAAGATCCCCAGGGGGTCCAAATTACACCAGACCTCCACTACCCTCCACTACAGCACCTGTTTCTTCCTTTCTTCTTTAGCTCCCTCCTTTATCCCTTCCTAAGGTGTGGTTTGGGTGTCCACCAAGATATGGGAGACAGTTACTTTGCCATTTCCTTTCCTCAAAAACCAAACCAGAGGATCAATTTGACTGATGCTGAGGAAGTGCTGTAGCATTTTTCTTTCACTTGCCAATCTATTCTAATTCTGATTCTGTTATTCCGTTTTATTCATTTTTTGTTGAGCCATTCTTAGTCCAGCTTCTTTCTACCCTGCAAGTAAGGGGAGACAGCTGACAGGTTGCTGGTGGAGAGAGGGAAAAATCCTCCTAAACACTGCATGCCAATGCTAGACAGTTTTTGCCTTCCTCGCAGTAAAGATTTCCTGCCCAGGTGTGCAGCCAGAAACAAATTCCATCTGCCATAAACAAATTGCGAATGCTTTTCCGGTGCTTTCTGCAAACAGATTTTGATACAAGTTTTGTATGATATGAATATTAGAGAGTTTTAGTTTCACGTACGTAGAGGGTTCACGTACGCAAACGTGAGAAGTGTACGTAGCCTGCACGCAGGTGGTTTGAAACCCTTATAGTTACACGTACGCGAAACACGCCGCGTGTTACGCCTAGCGCCATCTACTAAGAAACACAGACACTGGTTGGAGCCAAAATCATCCAAGACAAGTCATTAAGCGAAGGCATTCATAGCGAGACCGTTGCTATGACGACGACCAACGCTACTTCGTCAGGCTTAGCAGCTGAAAAATCGCCCTTCTGTCTGAAAAACAAAAGCTATTTGTCGCTTGAAACCTTATGCGAGGGTAAGAATGGGCAAATCGAAGGCGAATACAGCAGTTTAGAACACCATATCGCCTCGAGGGATTAGCGACGAAGCTGTTATCGCCGTGAAGCGGCGGGCAGGGTGCCGCCATGTTTGTCAACGCTACGTACGCAAGCAACGCAAAGACCGCAACGTAAAAATCCGAATCTCACGTACGTACGTGAGACTCGCTCATACCCATTGCGTTCTGCGCATGCGCACTGGTCACCCGTAAGAGCTCTACGTACGTGAAGCCTCTACGTACGTGAAACTAAAACTCTCTATTTTTTGCGACCCCGTAAGATTCATATCATCAAGATTCTACTGTAACCACTTCTACTCGCGCTGTTTGCGATGGGGTCTGTGTTCTTGCCTGACCCTTGTAAAGCTTTTTTTTTGGTGTGACTCCCAGAGTACAAGTCAAAGAATGCACTGATAACTGGTGCATGTCTCATTCTTATTTTATTTTTAATTTCGTTCTGTATAAGTGTATTCTTTCATGATGCCTGTAGCCTACTTTGTACCAGCAGCAGTATTTCACATTGGTAAAACGACATGACATGCAGTGCAGACTTGACATGACATGACATGATGCAGTGGATAGACGAAACAGACGAGGACACAGTGCTGTCATTGGAGCACAGCATTGTAGTTTTGCACTCCAGCATCACTGCATTGTTTCTACAGTAGCATTCCTTTGGAGTGGAACCAGGGTTTGAATGTGACACGATGTGTGCACTGTTGGGACAGGTGGACGACCTTGCTCTACGAGATGCAGCCTCCCTGGCACTGGCTCAGATGGGGCCCGTGTTCCGCTCCTGGCTGACGGCGGAGAAGGCTACCTTCGAGAAGTGTGTCACTGGGGCACTGATGGGCGAAATCCGCCAAGGGCTCCGTGGCAAGTCAGAGGTGAGGCTGGAAGTTGCTCTTCAACTTGCTGGTCGACCGACGAATCAAAGTAATCATTTATTAAGATGGCGTTAAGAGAGGCACTATGTCCCAGGCTTTTTACTAGTCCTGGTGTGGTTGCGCTGCCGGTTTTGTGTGTTTGACTAAAATTAGCTGGTTCCTGAAGTTGTCGCAATTCAGCCCCGCAAGTCCGAAGGCAGTGGGAGATTTTCTCCTTCATTTTGGCAGTTAGCTTCTTTTTTTCAATTCTGGACAAATTCATAAAGTATGTGAGCTCCTTACAGAATTAGCACGACCTGGTGTGCTTATGCTAGAACATTAAAAAAGAAAAAAAAAACAAAGGTTTCTATATTGTAGTATGCCGCACAGTGGTATTGGCGTACAGCAAAGTACTGAGAGTTGATGCTTCTGCTGTTGTTTGGTAACTGAGATTTCTGGTTGCATGCTCAACAGGCTACTCGCCTGGAGTTTGTCCGCGTCCTCTCGCAACTGCTGCGTCACTGTGGCGAGCATCCGTCCCTCAGCGGCCTCAGCCAGTTGTGCTGTGAACGGGACGTGGAGCTTGACTTCTGGGAGAACCTTTGCCACATACAGGTGAGTCATCTTCATCGCTTTTTTTTTTTTTACAGCGCCATTTTAGCTGCTTTTCTGTTTTCTTCGATAGTGACATGCCACTTCTCTGCTTTTCTGCTTCAGATGCACCGGCGAGCACGGGCCCTGACACGGCTCGCGACTGCTCTAAGGGCGGGTGAGCTGACCTCGCTGACACCGACGGCCATCTGTGGCGTGATGCTGCCCCTGAGCTCATGCTACCTGTTCAACAACGCATACACCAAGCACACAGCACTCGTGGATGCGGCCATTGATGTGGTGGGGGCGCTGTGCGGCCGGTTGCCTTGGCGCCACTATGAAGCAACCCTGTCGCGCTACCTGCTACAGCTGCAGCGGGACTCGGAGCACCACAAGATGGCTGTGCGGTGAGGGCGGAATACAGTGTAGCTCTTGGAGTTTCGAAGGTGTTCTGATTACTCAACAGCACAAGGGCCCTGTTCTGCAGAACAGTCGGTGTTGGTATTGTTGTCGTTGTTCCTGTTGTTACCGAAATATCTGAATTGGTCGAAAAAGTGGCTATCACAAGGAACTGCCATAGATGGCGTCGGCCACACAAGTGACGCATCGGATCTTCAGCGATCGGGGGCAACTGCGAGCAATGCGTCAAGCGCTCGGGTCATCGGTCACCATCTTGCTCCTCACCGTCATATAAACACGCAGCAGATGGTGACTCACGTTACTAGTGTCACCTCTCAAGCTGCTGCCCATTGCTGTATTCCCTGACTTTTGGGTTGCGAGTCATACACGTTCCCGCTAGGCCACACAGGCACATTCATATGGCTTGTCTAAAGCGGGGCTTGACACGACTGTATGTATGTCATGTAGTCATGCAGTCTGTCATGTAGAATACACAGTGTCTATGTCTGCATGGGCAATAGGGACCGCTGTCACGTCATACCTTTAAAGAAGGAACTTGGGTGTCCCCTCCCACAATTTTTTACAGCAGTATCACTGCTTATCTCAAAAACATTCTTCAGTAGCATTTTCCAAGTACAGTTTCTCAAAAGTTTATTAGAAAAAAACAATATCTCAAAGCTATATGTTGGGGCACGGCTTTCGTGGTCATTTGCAGTGCACTGGAAAACCGTCTGTAGCTATTCATGCAGCGATGTAAAGCGGCACCCTTTTGCTCATCTGCGTGCTACTTTTAACACATTCCGAAATCGGTGCATGCATGCATAACACTGCTGCTTGCATTGTTCATGTGGTCTGTGGCTGAAATGCGTGCATGAAAGCTTCGAGTTCTTGTCTGCATAACAGGTATCAGGTGCCCTGTGGGCAGTTCCGTGTATTTCATTGTCTAGTGTTTTGGCATGATGCATTTGTTGATTGCACCGTCATGCACTCCAGCACTCCTTAAAGCTTGTGCTGTGCTGCACGTGATTATAGTTTAAATCAAATGCTGATGTGGCAGGTACCATATGTTGCTGTGCATGAATCAACCCCCCCACCAAAAACACCAGTTTCTGCCCTGGCTGGTCAAAAATTGAGGCTTGAGTTACGAAACTGATCATTCAGAATTGTGCCTCCACGAGGTGTGGTCCTACCCGCTGCTTGGCCAAAAGCTCTTTAGACCTTGCAAATAGGTTGGCTGTGCATGTAGGTTGGTCCACATTATATCGGATGCTTAGTTTTCATTAAAAAAATATTGCCCTAAATGTGACATGGCCACCCATAAAACTATTTTAAAAAAGGGATATCAACTTTACTGCCCGTTTTGTGCTTGCATAGTCTCGTTTGCCTTTGGGCACAAACATGCTTTTATTGCATTGACAGGTTAGTGGTGGGCATCCTGGATGCATTCCACTTCGACCTCAGCAAGTCCAAAGGCATCCGCCAGAAACCGGGAGTAGCCAATCCGCCTGAGGACGCAAGCCAAACCGAGAAAGGAGCCGCGGAGGAAGGTGATGAAAAGGTTGATGCAGAGGCTGACCAGGAGGAGAATGCTGCGGATGAAAACGAGCTTCCTCAGGAAAATGGTGAGCGGGAGCATTTAATCATCACACCAGCCCCGTAGAAACGGAAACTGGGGCCCTTGTTTTTCAAGCAGGCGTTGAAATACTATTGTTTTGTGTGTTTCTACTTTCTCTCTGAAAGGAGAGGTGGAAGAGACTTCGGGCGACAGCAAGGACAAAGCCCTGAGCGAAAAGGTAGCCACAGGCATTCACACGGCCATAGCCACTCGCCTCCTGCCAAGGCTGCACAGGATCTTGAACCAGAAGGTAAGCTCTTGCTGCAACACTGTCATTATGCATGGGTAGAGTTCTGCACAAATTTTAATGTTTAGATTGAAGCGAAGAGTGCGGTGTTGGTTTGTGCTTTGAAGCAAACAGGAATGTTTGGAAAACTAATCTTTTCGAGGTATTTTGAATTTCAAGAATCCAGGAAACAAAATATTCGGGGGACACTTAAGCTATGCCTTAAGGGCGTAGCTTGATTGCATGGTGTAATTAAGGACACGAGAAAAACACAGGTCTACAGCATGAAATTATATTAGTACTCGGAAGAGTGTGAGGCAAGCACAAATAATGCACGGCCGACACAGGCTGCGACTGACTCTGATGCTACCAGGAGAGAAAACTGAGAGTTACAGCATGCACTCTGTACAAATACGGAGGCCCCGAATAGTGGCTCTGTCTCATCTGCCTCTGCATTGCAGCCGGCTATGGTGCTGCTGCAGCTTTAATGGCCCCCCTTCAGCGGCCTGGACTCCTCTGTATATCATTTCAGAGACACGAGCACTTAGCAGCGCAAACCCTAGCATTGCTAGCGCAGGTCGCATCTCGTGCGCCATCTCTTGGCGCAGCGGTGCGCCTTAGTTCTGGCGGCCACCACGTGCTGGCGCCACTACACCAGTAAGTTTCACCAAGCTGCCACGCCCGCCTACCTATCCGGGAATTTAAAGCAATAGCTTTTTCGTTCACGGCCAATGCACTGTCAGCACATGGCCAACACCGACACCAGCAGATTTTCTGCATAGTGGGGGTCGTTATATTTGGATTTGAATAAAAAGTTCTTTAGCTGCGAGTCAGTGCACATCCTCTCTACTCCTCTCCTAGTGTCCTGCATCCCTTTAGTACTGGCTTTACTCCTCAAGATGAAGGCACCATACCGGTGGGTTCGTCACCAGTTGGGCTCGGGCCTTTACAGCTGTGGCGATTGTTTTGATCACTTCAGGTGCGTGCGGACGACGAGCACAAGGCGGTGAAGGTGGTGTACCCGGAGGAGCAGGAGATCCTGCGGATCCCAATAGCAGTGGCCATGGTCAAGCTGCTGCAGGCACTGCCAGATGGCATGCTGCAGCGACACCTGCCAGGGTGAGTGATGGCTTCCTTTTGTTGGTTTGTTTGTTAGTTTGTTCGTTAATTCATTGCCCGCAGTACCTTTGATGCATTACAGTGGGGTTCGGCAGCTGGTTGTGAGGACTGCGATTGGAGCCAGAAATTTTGTTGGTTGTCCTCTGAAGCCCAACTAGCATGAAAGTGAACATGGTTGACTGAGAGAAGAGGCAAGGCATGCTGGCTGCAAAGGGGATTTAAAGGGGCCCCGAAACACATTTTCAGTGGATTGTTTTGCCTATTAATTGCATAGAATGAGTTATAGTGATGCTATTAGCATCAGTCGTACTGCGTATACTGTGGGTTTTAATATTTTAATTAGCTCGCAAAAACAAATTCATGGCACTGACGGTGTCACCATCAGTGGCGGTTTTTAGCAGCAGATATGACATCACTTTGTGCGAGCTTGATGATTGGACAAAGAGTAAATATACTGCAAATTGGGTTAATAACTAGAGATATGTTTTGTCAAGTTCTTGTGTTTTATATTACATTAACAAAACCAGCTTGTTCGCCCTAGATAAAAGCACTGTAAATCAAGTAAAACACAAACACGCCATCAGAGGCACTGGCTACCTTTTGCATCGAAGGACTTTGTGCCTCTCTGTAAACATCCTACGACCTAGCACTAAACACTTATGGCTACTTTCTATGTATCTGAGAGCGGCTTTGCGGAATCGATCCGATCGAGCCATTGCACTCTATAAGCGTTCGTTTCGGTCCCAAGGAAGGATGCGTTCGTTTCACATTTAGCAGGCAGTGCGCATCTTCAGTTTGCGGAGAATCACCGGGCGGGTGGCGCCAGATGGTGCCACGTTCCCGTCAACAGCGCGTGCTCCTTGCTTGCCGTGGCCAACCAGTGCGCCAGGAGCGACGGGCGATGGTTGGCGGTAAGCAGTAGCGGTACGCGCTATGCTAAATGTGTCTGATATCTTGCGCAGGCCGTCACATTGTTGCAGTATCTCGCGCTCGAGTTCGGATCCATAAGTAAGGGAACGTCACTGATCAGTGTTCCCTTCTACGCCGTCGACGCGACGGTGAAGCATCGCTGGGTCAGCTGGACGTTCATATGGTTGTTGTAACCATGTAAACGGCGCTGCCAGCCTTGGTATGAACGAGTTACAGAGAACAGGCAACCGTGGAGTGCAAACTTCCGCCACGTGCTAAGATAGGCTGTTTTGATTGGTCGCCCTTGGTGTCGTCATTGGGCGAGTGAAATGGGGATGGGAAGCTGCGCGAAAATCGAGTTGAGGGCAGCATTTTGTTTGCTTGTATTTTGAAATTTCTTCATTGAATAACTCCCGTTCCTATGCATCGATTCTTGTAATTCTTTTTGAGGCAGCATCTGTGTCACATAAAGAATTCATCTGAAGCATAACCAGCATCCGTCCAAGCGGTGTTTTGCAGCCCCTTTAAGAAGAGGAACGGCACATTAGCGCTCTGAAGCTGGGCTTCACTTTGCATTGTGAGGAGGAGGAGGAGGTATATATATATACAGACAGAAAGTGTTTGATGTGGCAAGTCAAGGGGGAAGGAAAGCTTAGGAGAGGCCCTTGCTATCTGAGCTGCATGACAGAGCTACATGACAGAGGAGGCATCAAAAGCGTGCCAGGCCAAGTAGCCAAGCAACGCCACATTCAAAATGACACCAAGGGCTACAACCCCGGTTATAACCTGGGTGCCCCCTGGATAAGTAAACATGGTGCTCAGCTTTGAATGCCTTTTTCTGAGTACTGCTTTTCTGGGCTGTTGCTCACCTTGTGGGGCTGATTACTCGTCACGGCTGTTTTGTCTGTTATGACCCCGTTTGTTTTGTTGCACACTTCGAACCACATCAAATGCAATGATGCAGTTCTTGAGTTTGAGGAATTGCGAATTCTTGGTGTGATAGCTTGTTTGTAGTCTGCACATGTCTACGGCAGCTACGCCATGGAAAATGACTGCACTAAAGATTTGTGTGGGGGAAAAACAAATATAAGAATGTCATGGCACATGGCATACATTCAGAAATCCAGTGGAGGTTGAAGCAGTCTTCTGCCATATGTCTAGTGTGCAGGCTTTCCACAAGGCGTAGAAGAGAAAAAATTGTAGAAAAAAAAGGTTATTGAGATATAATGCTGATATTTTGGGCACTTTGTTTTGGGAGGATTATCGAAGTGCAAAAAAAAATTATCTAAATCCATAAAAAACAAAAACAAAGTGGAGTGACTAATTTGTGTGTGCTATCTTGTCAGTGTCCTGTTGAGGATTTGCGAGTTCCTCAAATCGCGCTCTCGGGACGTTCGGGAGGCTGCCCGGAGCACGCTGGTGAAGGTGATGTTGCTGCTGGGCGCTCCGTACCTGAGGTACCTGTTCTCCCAGATGCGGGCCGTCCTCAAGAGAGGATACCAGGTGGGAGGATGCACTGCTCTTCCCTTTTGAACACTGCTTGGTCCTCATCACTTTCACCATTGAGACCTCTTCAGTCTCGTCGGTTTTCAAACTGACCCTCCAAAGTGGTGCCTGATCAACATGGCAAGATCAGCGCTTGTAATACAGTTAAACTTGGATTTAACAAACTTTCACGTGGTGAATTCCTCAATATTTTGAAGTTTATGTATTTCCCAATGCCACCCCTGTCGAAGTGTATGTATTTGTGAACTCCATGTAACGAAGGCATTGTGGTGATTGACCTTGATGTGATGAACTCGCCATGCCAGCTATCTATTAAAGGTGCACTAAAGAGGAATCCGAACTCGTTTTTTTTACAACGAGAACTCTATCTACGTGTTCTGGGCATTCTTGGAAGCTTCGAATTATTATCCTGTGCGGCCGATTGCCCTAATTAAATCGGATTAAATGTCCTGGCTCCCGCCTTTCTGAACTGAACACAGTAGGCAGGTGGTGTCAACCAACGCATGGAGGGCCTTTCAGCCAGTCCAGTGTGGCTTCGCTTTCGCTTTTATTTTGTTTTTTATGTTTCTGTGAATAAACAGTTTCAGTCGCAGACAATATAGCCGCAAATTAGGCCCACGAAAATAAATACACACATGGACTCTGATTTTCGTATCACTCCGCCGATGGCAGAGTGGCAAGCCGCCACGGGACTGGCTGACGCGGTGGTTGACTCCTCCTACCTACCGCGTTGAGATTTAAAAAAAGGCGGGAGCCGGGACGTTTAATCCGATTTAATTAGGGCAATCGGTTGCACAGGACAATAATTCGGAATTTCTAAGAAGGCCCGGAACATGCAGATAGAGTTCCCGTGGTAAAAAGACGAGTTGAGATTTCTCTTTAGTGCACCTTTAACTATCACTGCGATACTTGAAATTTGGTTGAACCATGCAAAAGTTTAATGATAATGAGCCAGCGTGAGAGGAAAGTCTATGATCGCAGCAAGTGAACGCGGTTTTACAGAATGCACCATGCTCTAGTGCTATCAGTGGCTCTGTAGTGCCTTTCCATGGCAAATGTAGCAGTCTCCACCTCTTTTGTCTTCAAAGCGTTGCACCAAGCGGCACTCTTTATAGTGCAATTCATGTCCAAAAGCAGCCATAAACAACACGAGGTAGCTAAGAAGGCACGGGACGTGTAGTGAGAGCCCACCGTTCCCACTTGATTGCTCGCGCAATTCAGGCGGCGACTGTAGACGTGCGGCGGAAGTTGGGATGGTGGGGAGCGCCTGCAGTGCAAGGCGAAGGGTCAGTTCCTAAGTTTAGCGGTGGGCAGGCAGACCGAGATAGTGTCCTTTCCTCTTTTTTAAGGGAGACTAGTACTCAGAAACAGATGGGTGCTTCCGACTCTCCTGCCTCCCCCACTCTCCCCACCTCCCTGTAGCAGCAGCGTTGTGTGTCAGTGCCTGTAGGTACAGTTTGCGGAGAGGACGGTGGCAGGTGCTGCTGTGCTTGTGTTGTCGGCACGAATGTGAAATGTCTCTTCATATTTGCGACGCCGAGTAGCAGAGAATTAATGTGAACGTTTACTAGGCTATTTCGTCTACATTTATTTCTCATTTTGGCTTTCATGCTGCGCTATCCTTTGTAGTCTTCATGCGGAAGCTGGATGTAATGAAAACCTGCATGTAACGAAAAATAGAGCACTTTTCCCGGTTTCATTACAACTATATTATAAACAGTTGTGAGTGCGTGCTTTACGACGACGTGTGTAAATTCGTTTTCTCGCGTGAGTTTTGGCTAGTGCACAGTAGGCGAGAATGTAGAACTAACTATCCTCTCCCTATCTTAGCACCGGTAGCTTTGAACAGTATTTGCGTTTCTCGGGCCTTTGGTTTATGACGCTTTTTTTCGCGAGTCGTGTTCCTGCACCGTGCTCCCTGCTGTGTTCATTCTTGTGACTGCTATCGCCTTCCATGGCACTGTCCACATCTACAGTGATGTCGCACTCTCATCGAGTGAAAATTCTAACGCACCACCGTTCTGTTTTGCCTATTCGTTTCCATCCCGTTCCGCTAATCTTTTCCTGCAACTTGCGCCTTGTCGTGGCACTTCCTCCAACTAGGCCTAGTGTGAGGGCCACCTTCATCGCCACACACTCGTAACCCCTGCTAATTGAGACTTAGAAGCAGACGAAAATTTGTTATGTCAGTGCAGAGTTTGAACTGCAGGGTTCCACATAGATGACAGGGTTGATATGGCAAATTCAGTGCATAGCTGTCGTTCTGCCCAGGTTCATGTGCTGACTTACACAGTGCACGCCGTGCTTTCGTCGATGTCCTCGGTGCTTGTTTCTGGAGATTTGGATGCCTGCTTTGATGACATCATACAGGTAAGTTGCCTGCACTCATTTTTTCTTGTTTCGCTGAAGCATTTAAAGGAGCTGCATGGGCGAAATTATTCTGGAACCTTCTTCTGCGGGAGCCCCGGAGTAGCTTCTTCGGATTTGGTGCATGAACATTCCTTGGCCCCGCCGCGGTGGCTCAGTGGTTAGGGCGCTCGACTACTGATCCGGAGTTCCCGGGTTCGAACCCGACCGCGGCGGCTGCGTTTTTATGGAGGCAAAACGCTAAGGCGCCCGTGTGGTGTGCGATGTCAGTGCACGTTAAAGATCCCCAGGTGGTCGAAATTATTCCAGAGCCCTCCACTACGGCACCTTTTTCTTCCTTTCTTCTCTCACTCCCTCCTTTACCCTTCCCTTACGGCGCGGTTCAGGTGTCCAACGATATATGAGACAGATACTGCGCCATTTCCTTTCCCCCCAAAAGCCAATTATTATTATTATTATTATAACATTCCTTGACTAATGTTTACTGTTCTGAACTTGCACATTTGTCAGTGTTCTTGCTTCTTTCAAGATGTGATTTGCGTGCCACAAATTTCTTTCTGGGGAAAGGCCTTAATTTCTAAGTATACTTTTTCTTTGTTGGTTCAGTGGGTTGCGGGAGTGACTCGGGTCAAAAACTTGCGGCGCAGGTGTGCCAGGCAGAGCTCTTCTCGGACATTGCCGAGGAGAAGGAGGTTGCCCAGATCGGCAGCAAGGTGAAGGAGGCCAAGGCCACCAAGAGCTTCACCATCTACAACATCCTTGCGTCGGTGGCGTCCACGGACAGCTTGTCCCAGCTGAGCCCCGCCCTCTCTGAGGTGGGTCTCCCAGAGCTCTCTTTGTTGCTCATATTAGGCTTGACTGTTGGACATCCTGAGCACAGTAACTGCCTTCACAGGATGTCTGAGCTAGCCATTTTCATTGTCTTGCAGTGTTTCTTATGAGCACAGGTGCAGAATAGCTGCATGCTCGAGGAGCACACGCATGTAAATCAAAAGTACAAAAAAATGACTTCGTTTATAAACTCCCGTTTATTGTGTAGGTGTATTTATTATGAGCAGTGAAGAACCTCAAATATGTTTCTGTTGTTCATTGCACCACAGCTGACAATTTTCAACTGTTTTCGCTGTGGTTGTGTTGCAAGCAGAGACCATCTCGTTAATGTTCACGACACATCTTACCTTGCCCTGAAAGACACGGGTTCGATCCCGGCCGCGGCAGTCAAATTTCGATGGGGGCGAAATTCTAGAGGCCTGTGTACTGTGCGATGTCAGTGCACGTTAAGGGCACAGGGTAAGCCCTATACTTCCCATGCATTTTAGGCCATGTTGAGGTACATGTTTCTCACTAACTAATAACCGTAGCCTAATAATACATATATCATTGTTTGCCAAATTTTGTGCTCTTTTTACTGAACTAGAATATTTGAAATGTGTTGAAAATTCGATTTCTAATAAAATTTTTTCCGGTAGTACACAAATCTGGCCTTTCTTTGCGCATTTCAAAATTCATAACAGAATAACTGCTCAGTGAAATTGCTTAATTCTAGTTCAGTAGTTGGCAACACTTATGTAGATGATTGCAAAAAAAAATCAGCCGTCTGTCTTGAAAGGCATTGGAAATAATGGTACCTTTGTAAGAAAAAACACTGTTTTGAGATAATAAAGCGTAAAGAGAAAAAAGACGTGAAAAACCATTTTTTATTCGCAGAAACGCCTCCATAGTAATTGGTTTAATAGCCCCCTGCTTCGTAGTCACTGTCGCCGTCATTTTTTCGCTTTTCGGCTTGTCGTTTTGACTGTCGGGCCTCTTTTGTAAGCTGTCGTGTTGCTCGGTCCGCAAAGTACATGCGCTTATGGTCAGCTTCCCTCAGCCACTTGATGGTGCTGCTCCCTGGGTTCAATCCACACGCCTTCAAAACGTTGGCCCGTGCGATGCTACCATCATTAAATGAAAGAACAGCATCCAGTGTTGCCATCCGTAGGGTCCGAAGCCTAACAAACACATTCTTTGGCGCGCGTTCCCAAACAACATGGTTGAACGACTCATTTGCATTTTGAGTTCGCCCATGCAGGCACTTCTCTAGGAGCTCAGCCTTCGATAGCTCCCTATAAATGGGTTTGATAGCCTCCAAGACAGATGCAGGCAAACTCTCCTTGTGGAAAAATGGCTTGCCCTCTGACTGACTTCTGTTGAAGGCACACCACGTATCAGGTCCCTTTGGGCAAAGTCCATGGCATGGGTCATCGTCTGTGGCCGATAAGTGGAAGAAGGTTGCCCAAACGGCCTTTCGCATTTCATCCAGGTTTCCTACATTTCTTCTGATGGCCAAACCATAGTACGTCTGGAGCTTGTCTATTACTGCATCAGTCAGTCGGCCTCGGCCCGAGAGGCTCTTTCCATCAGAGAGCTTTCCTGCTTTGTTTCCTTTTTTTAGCCTTCTTAACCTTGTGCCCATCCTTTTTTGCACGTGCCCTATGCACTCAACCTTGAATATTTCAACGGAATCAGCATATGGCATTTGTGCCTTCACAGCCATAAAAGCCTTGCTGTCACCATCCCCAAGGTATTTGACGTATCGAACGCCGTGAAGCTCCTCACTCCTGCCGAAAATTTTCAGTGCTCCTGCGACTTCCATTCCACCGCTGGTGCCTTGGTAGTTGCTTTGGCACACCTCTCTATGAAGGGGGTCACTGTTTGTACCCTTGATGCTGCACTTTGGACAACGTTTAGACAAAACCTCCACATCCAGCACTTTCCCAGAGTCTACACTGGTCGCAGAGACTATGCCGTTATTGGAAGTATGGCCTCGCTTCTGCCAGCTTCCATCAAGAGCAACTGCGATGTCTTTATCCCCCTCATTCAGCTGCACAGCTTCGTCAGCTGCCCGTTTCATCGACTCCTGAGCAGCAGCTTCGATGTGACCTAGAAGCTCTTGATTGTATTTCGCAAACTTTGTCGGCGGCTTAGGAAGGTTTAGCATAGCACAGAGTATATTTCCTGCAGCCATTCCCTTACCAATGGACCTCAAGGCATACACTAACCTGAGGTTGGCTTCATAGAGGCCAGAAGTAGTTTTCTTCGACGTCTCAAATCGTTGTGCGGCACTACACACTTCACAGTTCAAACTGTAAACGCTTGCAACACCTACCCGTTTTGTCACAATTTCGATGAGCTCAACACTTCCACCGCACTCTCTGCACACACAAATCTGTGTAATTGCGGCACAAATGCCGTCCATGTCCATTAAGGCATATTGGCTGCTGCTCTGTAGCACATCCTCTTCCTGGAAGCACAGAGAAAATCTTGAAAGCTTCGATGTCGAGGAGCTGGCGCGTTCGGCGTTCGGGATCTCATTCGGTCGTGGACATCCTTTTGCTTTTTCACGATGAGCGTAGCGGTTGCCGTGAAATTCACGCCTGACGAAGGCCTTCTTTGCCCTGGGCATCTCAACTTATCAGCAGCAACCAACACCGGCACAATTTACAATACTGATCGAAAGGGATAGCACTCGGACGCAGCTGCATGAAGGTTGCAGAAACGTGGAAAAAACGTGCAAAGCGTCTCAGGATTGTCTTGGCTAAAAAAGAGGAGCTGTACAATAGTTGCCAGACAATTTTTTATATGTAGCTGATTTTAGACAAGTTTTGAAATCAGGTGGTGGACTTTTTGGTTGAAAAAATTGACGTTAATCCTGAAAGGGGGCGTGGCCGCTCACTACTTGGTTTCGGAAAAAGCGTTTTTCAGCCGTAAATATGGCTTTCTGAGGAAAGTGCGATCATGGAACATGTGTAGAAAGAATTGAACTTCTAAAATTCCAAAAGAACAAAAAAAAACGATTTTTTTCTAATTTTACCTTACCCTGTGCCCTTAAAGAACCCCAGGTGGCAGAAATTTTTGGAACCCTTCACTACGGCGTCCCTCATAGCATGAGATGCTTTGGGACCAACCAAACATCAAAACCAAAACCAAACATCTTACCTTCCTTCTCGTTGTCCCTTCCCACACCATGTACTGCACCACCTACATCACAGTTGTTGTGCAAGCAAATCTTGACATTTTCATTGAACTTGCATATCTTTTAGATGTGCCTGCCACTTTGTGAGACGCATTTTGTTGTTGTCTTGTGTTCGTTCAGGTTCTCCTGTCCACTTCGATCCACAAGACGGTCAAGAAGTGTGACGACTGCCTGCACAACATCGTCCTGGGCCTTTCCGTTAACAAGGGTGTGCCCATAGAAGACCTGCTCATCTACACGCACCGGACCATCAGCGAGAATGCTCCAAACCTCATTGAAAAGTGGGTTGCCCCCTAGTGCCTCTTGTGTAGCCCAACATTGCTCTGAGATGTGTCTGATGTGCTGCCGATGAATGTTACTGGCGATGCCACTATACCGTTCTAGCATACATTACTACTGCCTTTGCATGTTGCTATCCACACCTGTAAATGTGATTAGCAGACATACACTAAAATACATCCTGTGTCTCCGCTCAAGCCTTTGCTCGCAAGGGTCAAAACATGATATGTTGTGCATACTTGTGTCTGAAGCCGGTAAGTGACGATCTGTGTGCCTTAAGGGGGGACACTGGTCTTAAAGCTGTTTTTGTTGTTTTTTGACCAATCTTAATAAAAATGCATAGACTTATTCAAATTTTTATGCTGATTTCAAATATGCATTTATTTTAAGTGTAGGCCAATTAGTTTTCAAGATAATTAACAATTAATGCCCATTGTTTGAGGCCCAAATAGCAAAATAATGATTTCATCTAAAATTAATTTTAAGGCATGGTTAGATAGCCAGAATAGTGAATTATGAAATGTTTAGAGCAGATTTTTGATATGTCAATTATTACTCATTTTACAACCTTCTGAATTTCAGTGTAAAAAATGTGTGTACCAAGTAATGGTAAATTAACGAAAATAATTATTTTTTTAAGGTGAAATGAAAAAATCTGCTCCCAACATTTCACACAGCATACATTAGGCTTTCCATTGCAACCGAAATTTCAGCTCTATGTGACTTGGTTGCTGAGATATCAAGGCCTCAAGACTGCTAGCAGTCAACCATATGCATTTTGAGAAAAGCCCCAAAAACAAGCAGGGGACAGTTTAATAAATATTTACAAGTGCAGTAATGTATTTACAATAGGAAATGGCTAGTAGCCACCAGGAATGTAGTCCTTTTGATTGCCAGTAGTATCCAGGTGCCGCTTCTTGAGCACTCCTTGAATATTTTCCGCAATGGAATGCTTTCGAGCGCACTTTTGCTCTCGGCGCTCATCCTTCTCTCGCATTCTTTTTGCGCTCATAGCATTCGTATTGAGGCCCAGTTCCTGTAATATTGCTGCAGAAGTTCTTTTGCTGCCTGCGTTGAACCGCATTACTGCCTCAGCCACGGCAGCCTCAACAGTAAACAATGATGTGTGGCGCTCTTTGGGTGCCAAGGCCCATATCAAAGAGTGTAGGCTTTCATTACTGTTTTGGGTTTTACCCCTATGGCACCGCTCTAAGAGCTTCCTATCCGACAGTCGCTCATAGACAGGGAGCAATGCTTTAGCAACATGGGGTGGAATGTTGTACCGATGCTTTGGAGCAGATTCGCCTCGGGCTGCTGCCGCATTTTGCTGGCACCAAGAGTCCAGTCCCGATGGGCAGAAGCTATGGTTTGATGCCTCATCAGTAGAAGTAATGTGGTGGTAGGTGGCCATCACAGCCTTCTGCGTAGCCTCTACATCCCCATTATGGGATTTTAAAGCCCAGGCATAATAGGAGCTTAACTTCGTTATGAGGCTGCCTGTCAGTTTGCCTTTTCCTCCAAGGTTTTCGGCACCTTTGTGTTTGGACAACAAAGTCCGCAACGCTGTTCCCATACGTTTCTGCACGTGGTTTATGCAGTCTTCTTTTTTTACTTTGATGTATCCATACACATCTGCCTCTTGCACAGCTAGAAAAGCCCGACTATCACCGTCCGAAAGCATTGTGGTATAGCGAAGGCCACACTTCTACAACGACCTTTCAAAAAGAATAAGGGCTGCCTCAACTTCCATCTCTCCAGCCTTTTTTTCTGAGTTTTTCTGGCATAGGTGCCCAGCCCTCCAGGACGGGTATGATGGGTCACCTTCTTTTGGGCCTCGCTGGCAGCCGGCACAGAAGTTGCACAATACAACACAGTCCAGCACAAGCCCGGTAAACAGTTCGATGACGGTTCCCACACCAATGTGGGATGTGTGGCCGCGTGTCATGCAAGTGCCGTCGTATGATACTGCAATATTGCCGGGGTTCCCAAGGTCCAATTCATTATAAAGTTCTCGAACCGACCGCGCACACTCTTGTGTAACTTCTTCGGCTGCACGAGCTGCTGCAGGTGTCAACTTTTTTTTTCACATAGTCTTGCCACGTTTTATTGTGGAGACCGCGGTGCGAAACGTTCAGCAATGAAAAAATGTCATTTAGAGCTGTCTGCTGGTTGCCAGTGCTCTGCATTGCACGAGCAGCGAGCACATTCACCACAAAAGGGTTGATCTTCTGATCGCCACGTACCCGCGGCGAACTCCATGCAGACGATGCGTCTCCACAGCTCGCACATTGAAGAGAAAGTTTAACGGCAAGGCCGTATTCTCGCTCATCTTTTACGAAGCTCAAGTCATTGCCGCCACACGTTTTACACTTCACTAGTTTCAACAAACTGTTGAGCGATTCCAAACAAACGATCGTGAAGCTTGCCTCGTCGAGCCGACAGTCCGACGCGCTGCCGTCACGTAAACAACGAGACTTCCGCTCCGTTGCTGGAGTTGAGGCGAGTTCTCGCAGTTTTTGTTCAGTCTTCGTCTTATTTTGGAGCACATCTGAGGGCTCCAGCATCACTGTATCACGGCGGATGCGGGCGCTGCCGCTTACAGCTTCCCGTGCTGCGGAGCGCGTTAGGCCTACCTGCGCGGCCTCGCCGACACGATCGTTCAGCGCAGGAGTTTCATCATTGTCGGGGCGCACAGCAGGGCGTCTCTTGAGGTTATCGACCAGCGACTTATTCCTTTTCTTGCCGAATTTATGCCTTGAGTGCACCTTGCGCGCTGAACCAGGCATCGCTGCGCGTTTCTTGCACTGCACGGTCCGGCACAAAGAGTCGCGTCTCCCCGCGGCTCGGGCGCATCAAGCAGACGCTGCCAGCCAGCTCCACCAATCGGATGACGACCTGCTGTCACGTGATCCGCGGCAGCCAATAGGATTTTGAATACTACCTTTTCTTTTTTGCTATTTTCTCGGCAACCAATGGGCGAACGAAAGCCGTAGTGGCGGGAAATTGAAGGCGAAAGGCGGCTTTTTCAAATGAGACCAAGATGGCTGCGGTGCCGCGCATGAAACGGGAGCTACGCTTTGCGAAATACTGCTGTTTCGGCGCCGATTTCAGCTCAAATTCGGGCGGCATGGATTATATAAATTGGTATTGTGAGTAAAATACTGACCTTAGAGGCGAGAAATTTAACAGAGAGGTAGATAAATGGCTGCTGATTTCGAAAATAACATTTTCTAAAAACTGATTTTTTCGAGATTTTTCGGCCCGAAAGACCCGTGTCCCCCCTTAACACATGCTGTATGCTATGAAAAAGCAACTGTTGCATTCAATTTGAATACAAACTGAGGCATTGCTTTCTGGAGGCAGCTTTGCATGGATGCTTTGAAGAGAGTTGAAAAAGTATTGGCAGCAGCCATTTAGTCTTCCCAGTGGCATCATCAGTGACTGTGTCTTTTGATGCAAAAGTACACTTATTTAAATCTGGGCTGCTGAAGGTGGACTCTTGTGTCTTCATCTTTTGCAAAATGTGCACCTATTACAACCAAGAGTGGTACAGTTGGCTTTTATCCTTTGAACTCTAACAAGTCTCAAATTTGGGGGAATTCGAATTAATGTGAGCCCTTTTTACAACTCTTCATGTTGACAGGATAAAGTGTTGGTTTGAATATATTGGAAATTTGAAATAACTGGTGTCCGTTGTATTACACAAAGCCCACTTCTAAATATCTTTTTGCAAAAGTTGGATGGCATGTACTGGTGGTTTAGCTCGTGAAATAATTCATAGGCATCTCCAGTAGTGACGCAAAAGTCTCTGTAATTGGATGCATTGGTTACTGAAGGCTTTGTTTTTATACATGTTGGCTCAAAATACAACCCGATCGTGTAGGCCCCGAGAGCCTGTCCCAGAGCCGAAGCTACTGGAGGAGAAGACGGACGTGTACCTAGTGCCTCAGGAGCCGTCCCGCAGCGGACTCCCGGTGCGCACCAACAAGCGGGCCAACTCCCATGTCCTGGTCGAGTATGGCCTCAAGGTGAGCACCTTGAGAAACAGCGCCTGGAATGTGGATTAGTTAACCTGCTACAAATATTGGCTCCAAAGACGGTGCTTTATTCGAATATCAAGGGTGCTGCATTGGGTGGGTTTGTTGACAATGTGTTGTTGGGTAGTGACACAGCATGTAGGGTTCGAAGAAGCTTAATGAGGCAGGCGTTACGCAGATCATTGCGTGGTTACTGTGCATTCATTGTCTGCTTTCTCTTTTTGTGTGTCGCACCCGCTTAGCACAGTGTAGAATTAGCGGACAGGCCAAATACGTAGGTACCTACTAATTATGAAGACCAGTGCACTTGTTAGAGCCGTATAGTTTGTTGGGCAAGTTGGTTCGTAGTGAATGGAACATGATTCAGTGCGAACAGAAATGTGGACTAAAGGCGGCTACAAGTGTATGGGGACTTCATCAAGTAAATTCCCTTGGTAGTCTGCGCATGCCCTTGTCGTTATGTGTTCTTCTTTAGCCCACTTTCCTGTTCGCGCTGTAGCTTGTTCTGTGCACTGGTTGAGGCCCCAGTTTAGACACGTTTTCTTGGTTTCTTCCTCTCTAGCATTCACTTTTATTTCCTCTGTCACTGGCCAGTTCATTTCCATAATGTGTTTATCGTCCACTTGTCCCTCCACACTTAACTTTTAGTTACATTGATGGGTACTGACTTACCTTATCTCACATTTGAAACTTTTTCACGAAAGCTAAATGTCCATGACTGTACAGTTTCATCACTGTCAGTTTCATGACTACAGTTTCATCACTGTTAGTTTCATCACTGTACAGTTTCATGACTGTCAGTTTCATCACTGTACAGTTTCGTGACTGTACAGTTTCATGACTGTCAGCTTCATCACTGCACAGTTTCATCACTGTCAGTTTCATGACTGTACAGAAGGCCAGCTTCTCTGCCTTCGTCCCAATGTTGTGAGAAATCACTGAAGCTATAAAGTTCACACACAACAAATGTTAGCTGCGTTCGTCCACAGATAATCGAGCCAAGTTTCAAAGTTTCACACTTTCTCTCATCTTAGCTTCTGCATGCCCTTCTGAAGAGGGAGCGGACGGTGGCGACCAACCAGAAGCATCTGGAGATGCTGGACCCGTTTGTGAGTCTCTTGGCTGGGTTCCTGGACTCCACGTACGTGAAGGTGAGGTTTTTGTGTCATTCTCTGCAGCGATTGATGTGCGAGGCATTTTCTACGTCGAAAATGTCTGTGCCATTGTGTTTTATCACAATTGAATAAGAGTCCCGCATTTCCTTGCCAGTCAGAGAAGAAGTTACTGAGGTGGGTCCGGGAGCGGGTGCGTTTGAAGGACAGTCTACTGCGATTGTTACCACTTTGCCCTGGAGGATGCAATAAAGTCTTGAACATTTAATGTATAAACTCATTATGTTGCTTGCTTCTGTATGAGATTTTTACCCGGGACAACAGACCTTATGTTTCAGCAAGCTGCATATCAGGAAGGAAACCATGAGATCAGAAACATGAAAAAAAAAAGTTTAAGGAAGAAAGAGGGAAAAAAAAAATACTCGTAGCATGGTCACCGCTACGTAATGTGAGCCTCAGCGGCAGCTGTTCGTGGTGATGAAATATGATATTGTTTATTCGTTATTGTTTGCCTTCTTGTCTAGTAAAATGTGTATGAAGTCACTGGGTTTGCTGTGTGGTGTGTTGGCGTGGCACATGGCATTGCACTGTAAATTTTCAGACACACTTTCTAAAGTTCTGCAGAAACACATTCCCACTAAATTGCCCATAGACGCCCATGCGTATTATTCAGGCTACCTTCTGTTTCATCCGCTCTATTTTGTCAGCTTTGTGAGGTGCTGGTAGAGGTAATGAGGCCAAGGTGAGCACGGGGGGACAAAAATGGCATTGGGATGACAGGGGAGCTGTGTGGTGATGTGCGTGGCGATGGAACTCGTTGGGCAGCAGAGCAGACTTCAGGCTGTGGACTGATATGTTGGGGTGCGGACATTCTGTATGAGACTAGTGTCATAAAGTAGTTCCATCCCTAGACCCCTGACAACTTCATTCTCCTCTTCTTCCAAGCTCGGTTGAATAACACGGGGGACTCGTCCTCCTATCAGTGCGGCCATGCATGCTTGCAGCGTGCCTTTAAAAACATGGGTGGGTGTTAGTTGTCCATTTCAGTTCCGCAATGAGGATGTGAGTGTTGCTACAATGTGGAGGTACAAAAGTGGATGATAAGGCCTACTGTGCAAACCTTAGAAGTTAGAATGCATTTGTGCACTAAAACTCCCACACTGACTGTCAAAAGTGTTGCTGCAAAGTGCGGATGCATAATTTGGTCAGAGAGTATTGGACATGCAATATCTAGGGTTCATTTATGGAATAAAACCATCAATCCCCCCCTTCCTCCCCATTTTCGTTGTTGGGCGCAGGTGTTGACGGTGACATTGCGCTGCTATGGCCAGCTGTTGCGGCTTCCCCTGCCCTCGCTGTCTCGGTACGTTCGCAAGCTTGGCAAGGCGCTCTTCGTGCTGTTGCATAAGTACGCCGGTGCTGGCATGAAGCAGGGCCAGAATTTTGAGCTGCTGGTCCTCTCCTTCAAGGTGGGTGGACGACGATTGCTTGTTTTTTCATTTGAAGTGAGTCTTCCAGAGTCCCGCTTTTGCCATGTGCACTGTGTGCACACTTACTTCCCCTTGTGATGGCAGGCCACTCAGTTTCTTCTCAGTGCATCTGCTTTACAGCACGAGCAGTTATGGCCAGACCTCCCTTGGAGATCTTATGGTTGTGTGCATGAAACATATCGCACAGCAAAGTCATATGATCTATTATTGTTATCAGTCACATGAACTCCCGCATTGATCTAGTGGTTGTCATCTGCATGAAATGATGTTCTCTCATAGTAAGGTCACTTGACCGGCTGTCATCGGTCACATGACCCATTGAACATTTTTGCACATCATGACCCCCAATACAGTACGCTGAAGTTCGTACCAATCCTTGTTTTTTTTTCTTCAGGTGCGTGTAAGTGCTGGCTAGTGCTGGCTAGTGCTGGCTAGTGCTGGCATCCTTAGGCCTGTTCTATCACCATGTGGTAGGACTAACACACCTTTAAAATAAGAAAACAGGTCACCAAAGAGAATATGTTCAGGTGGAGTCATTGCTCACATACTCTTCCTGCACATACGCAGGTGTGACATGTTCGCGGGATAGAGTCATACTGCAGGTTAAATATTCGCTGACAGTGTATAAGCCGTATATTGAAGCTTTAGTACTTTTCCATTTTTCTGATGGCTCAGAGAAGCCAGTGAAGCATTATTGGGCATCTCTATTGGCTGTAGACCCAGGGATGTTGCCGTGGACAGCAGCCTTGTACTATAATAGAAAATCATTGCTACGTTTTTCACGGTACCTTGGGAGAAAAAAAACAGTAGCAGCCGGGAAATGTAGTAGTGAAATTATATGTGTAAAATAATTGTACAGCATTGTCTGACATTTTTGTTTATCTATTGTGGATGTAACGTGCTTCTTTAGAATTTGCATGCCTGCAATTTCTCTCTGTCTGTCCAAGCAGCTGTCACTTGTAGGAAGGGAGCGAGCTCAGAATGGGCAGAGTTGCGCCACGCATACAATTCTGGGCTGTTTTCGCGCCGACTGCTTCAATCCTTCACAGTCATCATCCGTTGGAATCTGGGGATTGTGTCATTTTAAGCTTTTAAGCAGATGGCAGAATTGAAAGCTTTGGAACCAACCTGCGCAACTGCAGCACGCTCCGTACAGAGCTGCTTGGGTGCCTTCTGCCACAGCAGAGCTTTGGTTTCATGCTTTGGTTTCATCGAGTGTCAATTAGGCTGCAGCAACAGGCACAAGTTTCATGCTGCCTGTAAGCATGCCTGGCACCAGCGTGGAGTGCTTTCGTGTTGTAAGCATGGTTTGGCTGGTGTGGTTGTAGTGTTTCCATGTTCTTGTTTCTTTTAAGGTTGGCTCTCACTGACCAAATGTAATTGTTATAACTGATAATGTGCTATGACAGCATTGTTATAGGCAGTTTATTTTACCATAGAGCTGACGGTGCGGCATTTGTCCATTGTTATAAGTGGGCTCTACTGTACATATACCCTGACCATACCAAAACTTGTCATTTCTTTGGTGTAACGAGGGCTTACCATGCCCAAAAGTCGTGAGATTTGCTCAGTGGCCTTCTGTGTATGAATGTGGGTGCAGGCTGTGTGTGTTGTGTCGCATCAACATCGAGCTGCTAGGGAGTGACGATGTTGAGGATGGACGCGCTCCTTGCTTGAGACTTGATAAATCATCAACAGCTTTTCTTTGGTGACATATAACAGTGGTGATGGTTAGTGTACTGTGTGGCATCATGTGGTGCCATCTGTGTATAACAATTTGAAAGTTACAACAGCATTGTAGTCCCCCTGATGTCATTGCGCGAGAATCCCTCTGGTGTCATTTCACAGGTGATGACCACACTGGTGCGGGACTCGCCCCTGTACCAGCTGACCAGGAAGCAGCTGCTGGTGCTGCTCACCTACATTGAGCAGGATGTCTACGACCAGTCAAGGCAGAGTGTGGCCTTCGCCTTGCTCAAGGTGGGTGCCGCGCTTGTCTTATGCGGATGTCAAGGAGCGATTGCCTTCATCAGGAGACCGAGCTAAAAAAGAGTTTCTCGAGTTTTGTCTGATTACTGGAGTAAAATGGGTTGTTGTGAAACCGTTGCAATGGTTGATATTTTTTTGTGTATTCTTGTGATGGAACCATATCTGCTACAGTGCACTACCTTTGGCATGACCTTGGAGTGACTACTTAGAAATTGCTGTTTCTTATTTGTATTTACCCCCCAACAGAATGTGTGAGCATGCTGTGTATATCCAAATGTCCGTCACATGAATACAATGAACGAAATAGTCTTGCAGTGAGAAATTCGTTGCTAAAAGGGTGTTTCTTCTTTTTTTTCAATATGCATGGCTAATAGCAAAGCAGTTGGAGCATGACCTAAGTTTTCTCCTTCTTCTAACTGTCTACATGGCTGTTGTGTCTGACTCTATTTGCCCATCAAAGCTGTTTTCAGGTCTTATTGTGCCTAGGCTTATAACGTTCCCTCTGGCCTGTGGAAAAACTTGGGAATCTGCACAACACAATGTTTTAAGGAATTTCAGTGTAGCCATGTGAAACTGGTTTCTATCTTATTCGAGCATACTTTTTGATGACAGTAGAACCTCGATGATAAGAATCTCACATGGGAATAGTAAACCTTAAGAGGGTTTCAAATTGGGCTAGTTGGTAGTTCACATGGTCACGCATAATTGCGTTTTTGAAATGACTTGGGACAACACACCGCAACAAACTTCAGTTGACAGTTTGCGCACCAGTGTTTGTGTCGTCCCTGTGTTGTCCCAAGTGATTTCAAAAGCGCAATTATGTGTGACCATGGGAATAGTGTCCGTTTACGGCTGACGGCACTATTTATGGCCACGTGCCACTGCTCACTGACTCACAGTGCATATTGTGCAATTGGCAACTGTGGTGTGGTTAATGTGCAGGCCTCATGCCACTACTTGCTGCTCATGGTGTGTACTGTGTGACCGGCAGTTGTAGCGTTGACGATGTGCAGGCCGTGTGCCACCGCTCGGTGCTCGCGATAAGCACTGTGTGCTGCGTACTGTTGCGACCGAAGGTCAGGTTATTGGGAATGTGTAGGCAGCACTGCTTGTGGCACGATCATAGCTTCCGTGTTCCTATTACCTGTAGGACGTGGAAGTGTTTGAGACACCGAAATTTTGCACGCTGTACAGCATGCACTTTGGCCAGGCAGTTTTACGACTTCATATCGGCCATGTTTGTATGATGAAGATTCCACTGTGTGTTCTTTCAGGGCATTATTCGGACCATGCTGTGCTTAATTTTGTTATTGGAGAGACTAAGAAAAACTCTTTTTGTGTGTGCATGTGTGTGCGCATGCATGCGTGCATGTGCTGCAGCACGTTTCATGGGGTGCACTGTCTCAGCTTTGTTTGTTTGTTTATTATTTACTGATCCCATGAAGTGGTGGTGCTTTTCTTTGTGGCTTTTCTGCATTGCAGTGCTATCAGTAAATTATAATTTCTTCTTGACTGGTCTGACACATTCGTGAGGGGGCTGCTTCTGAGGTGCTTCCTGAGGACCCTGTTAAACAAATGAACCAAAAATGCGTGCAGGCAATCCTTCAGCGGAGGATCCAGGCGGAAGAGGTTCATGACTTGATGGACAAAGTGGCGACCATGAGCATCGAGAACGAGCAGGCCCACATCCGCAGCCAGTGTCGGGAGGTGAGGCTTCGACAGAGGTGACTGATATTGAGGAGGTGCCATAATGAAAGACAAATCGTTGCGACAGAAAGTGGACAAAATATAGGAAGCCACTGAAGCTTCACCTTTAAGGTTATGACGTGGTAGCAGCTTGTGGTCCTCTTTAAGTATAAACCCCGCTTGTTCCCAAGCCAAACAAGCGCACCTCGATTGCCCTAGTCTGTAGGGTGTCTGGCTCGTAACCCAAGGGTCGCGGGTTCGAATCCCAGCTAAAACCTAATATTTTTGCAATTTTTCATTAAGCAGAATCAATTACTCTATAAAGTTAGATCATTTGAGGCATGCGGTCACCTTTAATTCTCATTGCATGCCAAGTTTTAATGACTTTCATTCTGTGTCGGCATTGTGGGGTGTTTGAAACTCCTGCGTGAGGTCATGTGGCTGCGACGTCATGACCGTACTGACCAATCGGCATTTTCGCTAACGGCCAACGACGATACTTTTTCTGTGACATAGTACCCCTAAGCTATCGTTTAAAATCTTGAGCAGGCAAATTCACCACTGATAGTTGGCTTGAAAGTGGCACCAGTGGCAGCTAGCCCAGAAAACTGCTTTTTCATGCCTATCTCCCTGTTGTGTTCAGGCCTACCTGCAGTACGTGCTGGACTACCCGATGCAGCGGCGGATGAAGAAGGCGGTGGGCTTCTTCACGGCGCAACTCGACTATGCCACTGAAGATGGCCGCCTCTCAGCCCTGGAGATGCTGCATGCCTATTCGGCAAAGTTCCCTCTGGTGGGCTTCTTATTCTGCTACCACTGCATAGTCATCCTTTCTGACTATTTTGTTCTTCGTTTCTGAAGCAGCAACTACAAACTCTAGTCATGTAAAAGGGGGGATTGTAATTTTTGCCTTATCGTACCTTCTGATACCAGCGGTACGTGTTTTAGCAAGTTCCTTGGAGCAGATGTCTTAAAAAGACGTTAGCAAAAATTTTACATGGCATATTACATGAGACAGTGGGGGCACGTCTTGCTTTGTGAAAATAGATAGCATGGTATTGGAATTGGTGCATTAAAATACATGTTCCCTGAAGCTTTCGGCTTTGTAACTTCAGTAATAAAATCTCCTTTGCTTGTAGTGTTTACTGGAAGCAGAGTTTGTTAATAATGAATGGAATCTTGAGTCTTTGGTAATGGGTAGGTTTCATCCTGAAGTGCACAGTAACGGTGACTGGGAGGGATCTTTGTTAAAGTTCATATGGATCACAGTTGAATTTTTTGTTTTTTCGGCATCCGTTTTTTGTCATGAACGTCTTGCAGTGGGTAATCCAGTGCTTTTCTCGCAGAAAACGCTGTCGCACTATGCAGGCACCCTGTTTGTGCCCATAGCGGCGCGTCTGGTAAATGACACGTCGCCAAATGTGCGCCGGGTAGCTGCAGCTGGAATCCGAAGCCTTCTGGAAAAGGTATTTGCTCTTCTTCCGCGGACTTTGGAGCATGATGCGCCGAGCTGGATCGGCCTAGTGGAAGTATTTGGAGAGGGCAGGGGAATAACGAATTCAAAACTATTGTTCAGTTTGATTCGCTCGGGACAGACACTTGAACCATGCCGTGAGGGTAGAAAGGAAGTCAGGGAGAAAGTTTTGCCCCGCCGCGGTGGCTCAGTGGTTAGGGTGCTTGGCTACTGATCCGGAGTTCCCGGGTTCGAACCCGACCGCGGCGGCTGCGTTTTTATGGAGGCAGAACGCTAAGGCACGCGTGTGCTGTGCGATGTCAGTGTACGCTGAAGATCCCCAGGTGGTCGAAATTATTCCGGAGCCCTCCACTACGGCACCTCTCTCTTCCTTTGTTCTTTCACTCCCTTCCTTTATCCCTTCCCTTACGGCGCCGTTCAGGTGTCCAAGGATATATGAGACAGATACTGCGTCATTTCCTTTCCCCCCAAAACCAATTATTTATTATTAGAAAGAGTCGCTTTAGTGGAAGGCTCCTGATCAATTCTCATATTTGTTTCAAGCGGTAAAAGTTATAGTGCATCCCATGTTTGTCAGAATATGCTGTCATTAGCAGTAGTGAAACGTGCATTGTTTTTTAACGACTGTTCATTGAGACCCTCGTATATCACTTAGTTGCATTTTGTCATCCTTGCGGGGCTCAGCTGTTTGGCTGTCCCCTTGCATCTTATTCTTTCTTTCGTTTTCTCTCTTTTTTTTTCTTTCCTTCAGCTGGATGAAGCCACCAGGAATTCTCTACTCTCAGTGGTGCTGACGTGGTGCGAGCAAAAAATGGTGAGCACCTTTGGGCCAGTTATTCTTCTATGGCCATCATTTAGGTCACTGCAAAGTCATAATTTCTCTCTGTACTTTGATGTGTTCTTTATTTTAATTTATTAGAAAATACGGCTATTCCTTTTTGTGCACTCGACAAGTTCTTAATTTCCGTCTTGCAAGACCTGTGCATTTAGATACGATTGTCTTAGCACGATTGTCTTAGCTTGTGTTTCCGATGCATGCAGAAAGATGTTGCTTCATGGAGCTGCACTGGCGTAGGCGGATTTCAGTTCCAATTTGCATGTTGTCCGTTCTGTTTGGATCATGTCTGTTGTGACGACAAAGCAGCTGTTGGTGCAGGCCCTTTCTCCATCTGCAGTGCAACCGAAATGTCACGCAACTTGTCTCACTCAGCTGCCTGCTAACCTACCTGCGGTCATGAAAGTATAGATGACAGCTGGGCAGAGGTTCTCAGATCAATGCGTCCAAGCCATTAATGCACCTATTCCTTGGTGAAACAACTTTGTTAATTTGTTTATGTGAGCTTGAGAGCAATAGTGGCACACTGCTTTGTCATCTGCAATCTCAGTGCCAGCTGCACACATATAATGTTTGCAGTTATACCTTGCGACAGCCAAGACTTCTAGGAACTTCAGATGTGCGGCTAGTGCCGGCTGGTATTGGCGGCATGGCAAACCCCACTTTGATCATACCGATTGCGAAACTCCGCTTTGAAACCTGCGCTGGTTAGGAGATGGTGGCGCCATCAATGAGTCGGGCTGCCAGCTAATGCTGGTGTACTATTTTGAGCAGTGCTTAGCATTTTGACTGAACACCACAAGTGCTGACCACAGAGTTTCGGCCCAATCGGACCACCGGTTTTCAATGTGTGGGTCTTTTGGGGAGTTTCCCAACTCAGTGTGATGAAAGAGCTCTGGCCAAAGCGGTATGCTATGTGTGACAGCTGTTCGAATGAGAACTGGCGCAAAAATCAAAGCAGAAAAACTAGACAGGGCAGGCAACAGTGAAGCTAAAACTCTGTGCTAAAACACTCGATCCTCTCCTCCTTCCTTGCAGTTTGCGACCCGACGGCTGGCAGCTCAAGTGTTGGGCCTGTTTGCAGATGTGGAGAAAGAGCGCTTTGAGCGCCACCTGGCCGATCTGCTGCCTGTCCTCGTCAAAGAGATGCACCCCGACAAGTTCGAGGAGGTACTTGTCCGATTACATTTCTATGAGAGAGTGCCAGTAGAATGGAACGCCAGTCCTGCAGTCGCCGGCCGTTATTTCGGACTCGGCAGGACCCAGCAAATCGTCCAAATAATTGAACAGTCCAAAAAATCTTTCACCTTCAAGAAAGTAATCATTCTGTGAAAAATTGTAGGGGTGTGCAAATATTCGAAATTTCGAAGACGAATCGAATGTGTTCGATATTCGATTCGTATTTAAGGAATTGATATTCGAGAATTTCTGAATATTCGAAAATTCCCGAATACTCGCCAGCGATCGTGTACTGCTCAGACTCTCATAAATTCGACCGTGGCAAAACCACAGTATCTGGGCAAATTAGCCGATGATCGATTTAACAATTCCAGGAAAACAGTACAGAGGTCCTGTTCCCTTCCGTCTCCGTCGTTTATCATGCGGACCGATCGCATTGCGACACCGCTAGACTTGACCTTGTGCGAAATTCCGCAAGTTGGCTTTACACATACCACATGTGCTGCAAACAAGATGGCCGACGGCCCACCTCAAACAATTGCAACGCGAAATCGCGCTTTTTTTAATCCCTCCGTAATACGTTACATATTTAATGCCCACATCCAAAGAATGCATCCTGTCGCCTTCATAACTCTCCGAGCATGACCTCCGCCATCCCGTTTTGTAAACTACGCTATGCGGGAAAGCCTACTTGCGGAATTTCGCGGGAGCCTCCTGAAGGGGGCGCGTAGAGTTGTCACAATAGGGCAAGCGATCCTGTAAAAATCCCACCTATTGCATGGTGCATTGTAACCCGCGCACCTCTTTAGTGGGCGTAACGGCAGGCGTGACAACGATCGGAAGGCCCCTGTCGCTAGGTCAAAAAATAGCCTGGCCACGTAGTTTCGGCTTCTGAGCTTCGCCGCTGCCACGGGCAACTGCAACTGTCGGCCTGCGCATTCGCCGGTAGTCCAATCCCAGCTCCTTGCGGCTTTCAGACACCTACTGGCGCGTCGCAGGTGATTTCTTTTTCCTTTTTAGAAACCGTCTCGCCATTCCGATGCCAGTGTGTGTTCCCTGGCCCCTTGCTTGCATTTGTGTTCTTCCAGCACTCCAAAACGGGCGGCTCGTCACGGGCTTACAGGTGTTAGCGCGATGGAGCCGCCTTATATGGCCTTACTGCATCTTCTCATTTTCAGCAGGTTTTTTTTTTTGGGGGGGGGGGGGGGGGGGGGGGGGGATTTTATAAATCGAGGTCTTTGGATGAACCGGCCATTTCTTCTGGTCTCTTGAACTCTGAATGAATGAGGTTTTACTAGTCATCATGTTATTTTTTTTTTGCCAGTCTTCTCATTTTATGGATTTTGTTTTGCATGACCTCATTACAATTTGGATACTGTTATGCTGTCTAATCAAGTAGTATACATTTCTGCGCACATCATGTTTTTTTATACGGTATTGAGGCAGTCTAGTTTTGTTTATTTTAGTTGCAAAGACCATACACTATTTTGGAAAAAATAAGGGCAACAACATTTGCTTGTTTATCATTTTCTGAAGCTTTCTTTTTTGTACTGAACAGATATTCGATTCAATATTCGAAGCCCTTTTTTCTTCATATTTGTATTCGATTCGTATTAGAAAATTCCAATAATCGCACACCCCTAAAAAATACCTAGACAAGCCTATCCAAGCCAGCCCGTCTGATTGACTCTGCTTAAATCTAAGGCAGCGCCTTTCACAGCGGCGGATAACCATTTGGTCGCGACAGCGATGCCTGCTCGCATCTATAAAGTTGAAAAAATGAATTTTCAACTGAAAAATGATGTCCGCAGTATCGCTGGCATCTGTTTGAGTTTGAAAATTAAAACTTTTGGGCCCCACAGAGCCCGAAATGTCGGTCATGAAAACGTACAGATTCCTATGAGATGTGTGATGGTTTCTCAGCGAGGTGCGAAATATCGCGCAAGTCCGAATCGGTCGGCTATTGTATTGACTTCTGTTGGCTCTTGCTGATTGCACCTTCTGAGCGAATGATTGTCTTTGTGGGTTTGTATTGGGACTGTGACATTGATGTGTTCTGTCTCGTGTTTTTCCATGCTTCTGTGTTGTTTGTTTTGTTGTTCTCTACTTTTGTACCACTTGAAAGGTAAACAACTTTTTAAAGAATTGTGAGAAAACACATCAAAGGTATTTCCGAAATTATGGTAAACAAATGCTGGTAAATCTGGATATGCATTACGAACACGGTTGATACAGATTCGTAAAATTCCCTGGCCTAAGTGCATTGTGCAGACTTTTGGATGTTCAAAATACTCTCCTACAACACTGTGGATGATATGAATGCACGAGCCCCGACTGCACCCTAGAGCACTAAGCGTTGCTCATACATCGTTCACTTCACATGCGATTGTCACGCTGTACGCACCATGAGCCATGAGTGACGGCGCCCGCCCTGCAGATCACCGACTACTCAACCACTAGTCGCTCTGTAAGTCACGCTGTACATACAGAGCAATGGGCTGCGTCGGTGGATTAAGAAACTTAGTAATATCAAGAAATTGTCTACTTGGAGGTTCATTACATCCAGGTTTAACTATATCGCTGTCTTTACTATACCACTGTCTTTGCTGCATCACTTGTTGGAGGTGCTTCCTTGATTTCATTGCCAGCCTGGTAGGACCGGTATCTCCAAATCGAGCTCTCTCCTTAGACCCTTTTGATGCTGTCCCATTTGCATGCCCTTTTTGCACGTGCAATGAGGGGGTGAGGACCCCCCGTCACCAGGGACATATGATGGAAAATCGGTTTAAAAAAAATTCTGATTCTCATGGTTCGCGAATCAGCGTCACTTAGAGATGCATTCATTAGACATCCCAACCGATTAGGCTGTGACGTAAATTGCTGCACCCCATAAGTGGCATCTCATTGTGACGAGTAAATGAACCAAAGCAGCCAAATGGGATCCTGCTGAGAAGCGAGAGGTGGGGCTGGCATTAGAATGGAGGAGGCATTGGATTGGCACTGAGCATCCTTGTGAAGAGTTCTGCCACTGCTGTTGCCTGGGTTTCAGCTTACGGTGGAAGACATTGAGCGCACCAAGGACCACATCATCTACCTGTACCTGGTCTCGCTGTCCAAGGTGGCCATGGCGTGCAGCCTGGTGCGAGCCCCTGCAATGCAAGAGAACTTTGGAACGCTCTGTGGTGAGTGTGGTCATTCAAGAATGAGTACTGGTTACCAAAGGGGTAGTTATGTAGTGCATGTCAGTGCAGCAGTTAGTTATGAAGGGAAACTGGGGAGAGCTGCATCCACTTTCTGTTCTTGGTAAAAATTAGAGTTCTGTGAATATTGGAAAATTTGGAATATGAATTGAATATGTCTGCTGTTTGGTTCATATCCAATTCGGGAATTGGATATTTGAGAATTTTCGAATATTTGAAATTTTCTTAATGTTCAGCGGCGATTGAATACTGGGCCGACTTTCTTAAATTGGACCGTGACAAACCACAACATCTGATCAGATTATCTTAAAGTGCGAGAAAATCAGTGCAGAGGTGTTCTCTTTGCTTTCTTCTCCGTTTATCATGTGGAACGATCACATTCACACACTGCTAGGCTTGGAGTGTATGCAAAATTCCACAAATGGGCTTTCTCACATATCTCACGTGTTAAGAACAAGATCACTGACTACCCCACTTTGAACATTCACAACGTGATAGCGACAGCCTTTTCTTTGATCCTTACATACTTAATGCCCACATGCATGGCGCAGATCTTGTCACCTTCATAACTCTTCTAGCCTGTGCTCCACCGCTTCGTTTGGTCAACTATGATATGTGGGAAAGCTCACTTGCGAGATTTCACATGGGGTCTTGAAGGAAGGCTAAGTCAAAATGATACCAGCAGGTCACGCGATCGTGTTAAAATCCTGCCTATTCCATAGTGCAGTATAGCCCGCTCACCTCTGATGTGTTACAAAATGGCAGGCATGGCAATGATAGGAAAGTCCCTGTCGCTAGGCCAAAAAATACTAGTGTGACCATGTAGTTTTGGTGCAGGACCACACTACGTGTTGCATACTGTTGTGCTGTCTAATCAAGCATTATACATTTCTATGCATATCATGTTATCTTTACATGGTGCTGAGTTCATTTTGGTTGCACTATTATTAAAAAAAATGGACACCAAAATTCGCCTCTTATCTTTTTCTGAAAATTTTGTTCATACTGAACCAAATATTAGATATTCGAAGGCATTTTTTCTTCATATTTGGATTTGATTTCCGTTTGAAAATTTCACTATTTGCACACCCTTAGTAAAAACCTTATGACAAAGTAAGCCCCTTTGGTGTCAGAATGCAGTAATCGGTTGACACAGGTTGTCTTCAGTGATCCGTTAATGTTGGAGTGCTTGGAAATTTAGACTGAATGGACGCGTCCTCATTTACAGCGTGCCTTGTGTGGCTGTTCCCACACTAGATCTTGCTGTTTGCTTGTAATGCGGCGCATTAACATTATTCTTAGCCCTTTCTTGTTAATGGTGCTCCTTCCATTTTGGGGGGGGACCATCTAGGCTATGCAGAGACATACCTGCTCCATCCGCATGCCTGGGTGAGGTTGGCGGCCTCACAGTTTTATGGCGCTGTGTTTGCTGCGTACAAGCCGGAAGAAGTGGCGACGGCATGTGGTCCCAGTGCGGAGGAGTCATCCCCGGAGTACCTGCTGACTGAATCTCCTTCAAAGGTGCACCACCTCGTGTCCTTGCTGCTTGCACCGAGTTGATTGTTGCGTGGTGGCTTTTTGGTTGACGGTCTGTGTGTTGCATGCCTTTAATGCTGCCTTGCTGTTACTCATCAAATTAACCAGACAGTTGGCCATTTTGTGGTTATTGTGTGTTGAAATGCAAACCTCAGTATTTTGTGCTATATTTACGTGTAGCTAAAGGGCATTAGAATTGGTGATATTTTTGGAGGCATGAATTAAAAGAAAATGATGTAACTGATAGCGATTATGCATTCAGTATTCATACCACTCTTTGAGAAACCATTTTGGACTGCTGAAACACACACACAAAAATAAAAGTATGTGCACCTTGCTGTCAGAATCGCATTTTGGAGCACCCATGTTTTTTTCTTCTTTCAGCAAGAATGCGTGGTACTGGCAGAGAAAGGTGCTTTATGTCCTTTTTTTTTTTTCCGTGTTTGGTGCTAGCTGAAAAAAAAAAAAAAAGCTGAAGAAACATGCATTTTGATTTAGTGCTTGTCACATGGTAGCCTCCTTTGTTTATGCATGACCAAACCCAACATAACAACCTTTTGTACTCTTGTCTGCGGCGCATCACAGCTGTGTGCATCCATATGACAAACGCTAAGCCTTGCGTGTAAATTGTACAGTTGTCAAGTTTTTTTTTTTTTTTTTGTGCGAACAGGTTCGTAACCTGACTGAAAAGTTCTGCTCCCAGCTTCAGCCAGATGACGTCCTTCCCGAAATAGCTGAACAGGTACTGCAACTTTTCGAGCTCTTTCCTGCGGGTTCTTGTAGCTTTTAAGCTGTGAAAGAGGCTTAGTTACTAGGGGAAAACTAAAGGGACTGATGTGGGTGCTTTTGCAGCTTTTACAGTGATAAGTTTGAAAACAAAGCAAGGACTATCCCTTATGTTTTCGGAATGTAGGAGTGTATCACATATCATGTAACGAGACTTCAGGTAAACCATTTACCATCTTTTGCTCACCTCAAGGAACGCACCTTTTTAATCGCAGATGTAGGCAGTGCAAACTAGAGTGCTGGCTTTGACAGTGTTGCATCTGATGTATGAAATAAAGTATAGTCAGCGTCCGAAAGCGACTCGCTTTTGGGTTAACATGGCTTGCGAATGCACGGCCAATAGCCACCATTGCCACGGGCTGGCGGCGAAGGTGAGAAACCAGAACTATGTGGCTTGGCTATCTTTTGTCGTAGTTGATGGGGGCCCTCCTGTCTTAGCTTGCTGTTAAACACGCGTCAGAGGTGTGCAGTTTGCAACGCATTATGCAGTGGGCAGGATTTTTACAAGGTCGCTTGTCCTGCCGGTGACACCTCGACTCTTCCCCCCTTTCAAAAGCCCTGTGCGAAATTCTGCATGTGCTCTTTCCTGCATATATCATAGTTGACGAGAAGGAGACTGCAGAACTTGCACTAGAAGAGCTGTTAAGGCAACAGAACAAGCGCTATGGGCTTATGGGTGTGGGCGTTAATTATGGTACACATTATGGAAGCGTAAAACGAAAACTGCTTGCTTTCTTGTAATTTTCGAAGTGGGTAATTGACCATCTGGTTTTCACGTGTGATATGTGGGAAAGCCCGCCTGCTGACTTTTACATGATTTCCAAGCTAAGCGTATTCCAAACCTAAGCGGTCCACGCGATAAACGATGGAGAAGAAAGTGAAGAGGATGCCTTTTTACTGTTTTTCAGGCCCTTCACAAACTTGATCATCAGATAATTTGCCAAGATATTGTGGTTTTGCATGGCCAAATTAGTGAAAGACAGCGCAGTATTCGATTGCTGGTGAATATTTGGAAATTCTCTGTAAGAAACACGTTCAATTCATTTTCAAAGTTTTGAATATTCACAGACCCCTTATATAGTGCTATGCTTTAATTTCCTCGCAGTAACCTTTTCCATTGATCTGTACCAGCAGGTCGTAGTTCCACTCTTCAGTTGACGAGAAGTCTATAGGGCTTGGGCGTCGCCTGAGCTCACTCGGTGTATTTAGCACCCAGTGAGACTATGCCTCCATGAACTGACATTGGTGATGGTTTTGTTCTGCAGGGCATTCGAAACCTAGTGTTCCTGACGAAGGTCTCGGTGCGTGCCTCTCGTGAAGGCATAGACACTGTGCATTCTGTGGACTGGATTCTGAAGAAGGTGTCAAGGGAGGCACATTCAGAAGTGGTGTCTGATCCCCGATGCACCGTTAAGGTTTGTTGATTGAAGCTCATTCACCTATTGAAAGCTACTGTTTTATAGTGCCATGTTTAAGCCGCCCTTTTTTTTAAAACGACCATCTGAAATTGAGGGGTGACGTTGACCTATGACTTACGGCAGGTTCTACGGTTTCTTTGGCTGGGCTCTAAGTAGTGCGTGTGCCCAGTGTCAACGCCCAGTCCTGCCATAATTCATAAGCTCTGCATAAAAATATTTTACCCTGTTAATTCAGATGCAAGTTGTTTCCACCAACGAAAATTCGAAGTATGTGCCTCTGTGGCCGTTTACCAGACTCTTATGCTTGTGGTCACTTTCCCAAATGAGTGGTAGGTAGCGATAGTGCAAACTCCGAGCATGCGTTCCTCTAGAATCTGAAACTGCAAAGCCATTGGCAGTTCGTTTTGCAGCTTATAGGCTAGTCATTTGGGATGCTAGAGAGTGTGGAAGGTGAACCGTTTTATTGCCTTGTCACCAAGAAATTCTGCCAGAAATTGCCCTTGGAAAACTTTGCAACTCTCCGAGAAGTCGACGGAGGAGAGGTTGGCAAGGATGAAATGCAAAAGAAATGCAAAACACTGTGGCTTGAACTAGGTACAAAAACAAATGGTCTACGTGGGAAGCAAGCGTTGCTTTTCATTGAAGGGAGCACAGGAGAGAGCGTATATAATAAAGCATGAAAAAAACCTTCCTGAAAGAAAAACAAACATAGTACACTTAAAAAAAATCAGTAATATTTTACCTAGATGTGGCCACTTGGTGGGAATACATGGATAATGGCAGGGTTTCACTGCAAGATGGCACATCAGTTTGTTTTATAAGATTTCCAATGGCAAATTGTTTCTTCAATGTTGCATTTGAGGCGCGATCTTTTCATTTCTGCCATAATCTTGTGACACGCTTGGTAGTGGTCGGTTTCTTTAACACAACACAAATGCAGACAGAATACTGCGGGTACTACAAAAGAAGCTGTTGAGACCTTGTGCCAGGTAATGCTAAGCGACATTTTTATGAACTGGAACAGTCAATAAAAGCTTCTTAACCTTATTGAGCAGTTTAATTTTTCAGAATTGGGTAGTGAGTGTTGCACATTTGTCTACAAATGTTTCCGACTCCTCCTGAATTGTTAAATGCTCTTTAAGAACAATTAGCTTGTTCGCACAGCAACTATGCTCTGAGCTAGGCTTTGGCGCTTAACCTTTTGACATTGCCAAACGAAATAGGCGGTATTTTCTATTTATGCAAGTAACTTTGTTACTGTAGGTACTGTAGGAAGAAATTGGCATTGCTTGCACAAGTTTCACGTTTTGATATTTGTGTCGCTATTTGTGTCACATTGTTGTCCGACAGCATAATACGGCTTGATACAAAGTCACGCAGAGCATTGATGGAAATTGTTGTCCAACAGGATTACTCGGCTTGATACACAGTCATACAGAGCGTTGAAGGAAATTGTTATCCAACAGCGTAACGTGGCTTGGTATGCAGTCATACAGAGTTTTGATGGAAATATGCACCGAGTTTTGTAGCTTGCCATGGTGCACATTGATGCCGGGGCTCTTCAATGCATTGGGCTGTTGCAATGCAGCGTTCCAATGTGTTCAAGTTCTTGGCTGCTGTTTCCTTGGACCTGACCAGGCCTGAGCTGCACTCCCACCTAGAAGTCATCCTCATGCCCATCTGCCGAGAACTTGAAGACCAGTCACCTAGTCAGAGTAAGCGCCCGTGGTCCTTTGCACCTATGGCTTGATTGTCTCACTGTAAGCAAGCTGCCTGTGTGCAGCATGGAGCTTGGCACTGGAGTGTCAAAGGGTGTGGCCCATTTTAAGAATGAACAAGCACACGTTGAGTGTTTGGTGCTAAGTGGCTTTGCTGGTGAAGCAGGCTGACACCAGCGTCATCTGCTTCATTACCGAAGCTAAGCTTGTGTGTTTATAAAATGTCAAAATGGTCCAGTGTTATGAATACCGCACAAAGCACCTTACTGCATCAAATGCCACTGCGCTAGCTTTATCCTGCGAAACTGCACAAGGCACTGCTGAACCAATATATAAACTTTCATCGACGTTTCGGAAGTGTTAATTTAATGCTAGGTCCAGCTGTTACCAAATGTTCATATAGCAAGGAAGCTCCTGTTATATATGAAGCTAGTGATGCCAAAAATTCTGGCACTGTAACGTTGTTTTCTGCATAGAAGTGTCAGTTGCCTCCAGAGACTCGTTGTAGAGTAATGCCTTGCATGGGATTTGGATGCATAGAAAACTTGCGAGAAGACTTGCTGTATTGATTTTGGTGCTTGAGTACCATTGAAGGGAGACGGTAAAGGAGGATTAAAAGAACCAATTCAGTGACTGCGGGGCTGTACGCTCTGCATGTTCTATTACATGCATTGTTAATTCTGAGATTGTCAGTAGCGCTTGGGGCTTGCATTTTCGTGTTCTGAGATTACTTTTCGAGAGAACAAGGATACAACTTTTTCCCTTTGGGGGTTGCATTTTTTTTTTTTTTGGCTGGTTTTGGGACCACAAGTGAAACACAGTCATAGAAGCATATGGTGAACATTTTTGGTGGTGCTGGAAGAGCATTGTTATTGTAAGTTTTTTTATATCCTATTCTGATGAAAGCTGATTCTTCACGGATGAATTTTATGCATGACTGGTACGCGTATCACTTATTTTTGTCACTGTGTCGGCAGGTGATGAGATGAAGCAGCTGGCAAACGAAGTGACAGGTGTTGTGAAGAAAGCGGCTGGTGTGGAGGCCTTTGGCGCCGCCCTGGTGGCCTTGCAAGGAAATTTGGCTGGCAAGAAGCTGAAACGGAAAAGAGACAAGGCCCTCGAGGTGAGTTGATGGAGCCGAGGATTGGATGCGGGGGCGGAAACCGAGCAAGCTGTGCTTTTACATGATTCTTTCAGTGCATTTGTACAGAAAACGTTCGCCTTTTTTTTTCTTTGTTGGGAGAGGTTGAACTGTGCAGTGAAGCTCTAATTATGTCTGCATTTTTTTTTTTCTCAAAAGTTGAGCCTCAATACTGTATACTCAGTGCAGTCGTATATTAAACTGAAACCATGCTAATACAGCACTAGCCCTTATTGCCATCGCAAAATGGCAGTTAAGCCTCTTTAGGCATTAGGCCCAACTGCGCCACTGTGTTAATGACTGTCAGTTTTATCCAAGTATAGTAAAATGTGCAGATGATGACCTGCCTTAATATGACTTTCCCCACAGATGGTGAGGAACCCCGAGGCAGGGGCACGCAAGAAAATCAAGCATCAGCTGAGGAAAAAGGAAGCGCTGAAGCGGAAGAAAACAATCCAGTTTGGCAAGAAGGTTAAGAAGCGGAAGGTCAGCTAGCCCCCTTAGGTGCCTAGGATCTTCCTTTCTCGCAGCTTATCGAAAGCTGCCTCCTGTCAAATAAAATAATGTACATAGGCCATCTTTACCAGCTTGTCGCATGCAAAGTTTCCTCCTCTGATTGTGATTGCAGTATACTGCTTTCAGTTTAGAAGTGCATCAGAAGTCAAAGTATTGTGATCGCATGCGTATCCCCATCATTTTGTTCACTTCCTCGCAGCAGTCTGGTCGTAGTGGCATTGCTGTTCTTAATAGGCAGATAGGCTGCCGGGGCCTTAATTTCTTTTTCTCTGGGGATGCTTGTGCCCTCCTGTATGGGAGTAATTGGGTCTATTTCGACTGGTGTTCCTATAGTCATCTTTGGGCATATACTAAATGAGCAAGAGATCGGACTTTGTCGGGAAAGATTTTAGCCCGAAGTTCGCCGCATGCTGGTTTATCGGGGCTGTCGCCTAGTTTAGCCAACATTTTATTGGGAAACATTTTTGTTTTAAACCTGACGTAGGGAATTTTCAAGTTGTCTATTCCCACGCAACTGCAGCTCCTTCGCACTGACGCTTTAAGGCCTTGCTGCTGCGTGACCCTCCTACAGTGTAAACAGAAAGGAGTAAAAAGGGAGTAAGCTGTAATCCAGTGTACTCCCTTATGTAAATGACAGTGTACTAGAAGACAAAAGGGAGTAAGCTGTAATCCAGTGTACTCCCTTATGTAAATGACAGTGTACTAGAAGACAAAAGGGAGTAAGCTGTAATCCAGTGTACTCCCTTATGTAAATGACAGTGTACTAGAAGACAAAAGGGAGTAAGCTGTAATCCAGTGTACTCCCTTATGTAAATGACAGTGTACTAGAAGACAAAAGGGAGTAAGCTGTAATCCAGTGTACTCCCTTATGTAAATGACAGTGTACTAGAAGACAACTTACTCACTTCTTGCTCCCATATTGGCATATTCGTATTTAGAGTAGCACGAAGCTTGTCTGAGACAACAGTTGAAGGCCAGCCTTCGCGTTGCTGCCGGCACAGCTCTCGGTGCTGTGCAGCCTCCGTTGCCTGCCGGTGGCGGCGCACTGCTGTCCGCTAGTCTAACGCTAGTCCACCGTAGTTCTGATGCTGCGTGGGCTTCTAGTGGCTGGAGGGGGGTAGTGGGTAAAGGTTTAAGTAAAAGCAATGCCAACCTTTGAAAAATGACAAACGTGACGTGCGGGCTAGTTGGTGCTTCATACTTCTTTTCAACAGCGCAAAAGACGCAGACGCAGCTGTGTGTGTCCTATGTGTCCCTTCTGCGTCCGCGTCTTTTGCGCTGTTGAAAAGAACTTTGAAAAATGTCGCCCGCCTCCTTCCCTGTGCATTCCCTGACATTCGACCCTCCCATTTGCCGAACGCCTTCATGTGTCTTTGCGTGCTTTTTTCTTGCTTTTGTTGCCTCCTCCTCCGCAGTTCCTAGCAAGGCGAGCGGCGCATCGCGTAGGAGAAGCCGCTGTCAAAACCGGATGAGGGAGGGGAGATAGCGTAGATCTTTACATTACTGAGGGGCTTTAGCGGGCATGTGGTGTGCCTCAGTGTTATGGATTCGGCTTCATTGATGACTCAGGGAGGCTCCTAATAACAGCTCTCGCCGTAAAAATGCAACACTGCTCTTTTGTTAACCTCAAGCTTCAAGAGAGCAGGAAATTAACCAGCACTCATCTGTGAAATCCGTTCCTAACATTGCAGCGACCTCTTTAAAAGAACTATCCATGAGGTTATTGCAGAGCAAGGACAGGTGGAATTGGGAGTCTGATTTTTGCCACTTGTGGCAGCCAAATGTTCCAGCCGGGGCACGTTGCAGCACTTCCTCAGAGGCCGCGGTGATATTTTCGAATACAATGCCTTTCTTCGACCATCACGATAAGCTTCCTCTCTTCTGCTAGTCAGCGCTGGCATCTTTGCAGGAACAACTCGCAAACTCGCCTGCTGGCTCCCATGCGTCGCTTCTGGCTCTCCTGTCTTACACTGTAAACACGAATACGCCTGTGTTGGAGTAAGAAGGGAGTAAGCCCTCTAGTGCACTCCCTTTTATAAAAGGGTGTGCTCTGTAGGACAGCTTACTCCTTCTTTACTCCTTTCTGTTCAGAGTGTGCCCAGGAAGGTGCTGCCTAACGGCGGTCAAGCCAAAGAAGACGTGGCCTTTTGACGTCATGGGGATCAGCAGCGGAATGTTTCAAGCACAGCGTCCGCGGAAGCACGGTCACTTGCAGGAACTGGACGTACCCTTAAAGGGGTAGCTTAAGCGTCCGAATTTCTTTGCAGTTACCCATCAATTTCCTCAAAAGGGTACACGCCATGGTCTGGCCTCGTGCACAACTTTCCAGGATGAATGGCTTGGGAAAGGAACCAGTGCTTTCAAATCCTATCACTGTGCTCTTGAACAAACATTCCAAAGAAGGGCCACAATGAATTTTACTGCACAAGGTGGATTTAGGTCACTCGAAGATCGATGATCCGCCTTGGAGGTGGTTGAACCAAAGTCTCATTTTCCAGGCGTTTCACGCCAGAAGAACAGACTATCAGGCCGGGAGGAATCTCGTATGCATTAGAGAAATGGTGTGTACAGGGCGGCTTTGAGGATTGAACACAGCACCTCCAGAATGCGAGGTTGATGTTGTAACCATGAGGCCACCACTGTAAGTATCATATTGGGAAGATATTCTTGTTTCCAATATTGGGATATTAAATGGCACATTAAAAGCCCCTGTAGGGCATGAAAACTGCTGTTTGCTTCTGTATACTTCGTTGCGTACCTTCGCAGAAAAAGGTAAAGGAAAATTATCATAACACCTGCACATGTTAGTGCCCTACTTGGTACTGTCTGTAATATTGCACGAGCAGGAATTTCACCTAGAGAATTCATGCAGTAAATTATATTTAAGGACACTTAATCGCTCATTGCGTCCGTCGGGGAGCTTGCGATACAGGGCCAACGCGCTCCCAGACACACATTTGCATTTGTTGGTCGAAGGTTCGACTCCAGTTTCACTGCTGGCTACTCAAGTTTCGACGAAATTTTGTGCTACATCTAGCGCAGATAAAAGTGTTGCTGGCCTTGTGCTTGTGCAACAATTGGAGAGTCACAATCTTTTATCCTAAACCGCATCACTAGGCAAGCTTGTGCGTATATATAGAAAGCGATGCTGTGTGTCTGAACGGCAACAGCAACAGCCTTGGTCGTGGTTGGAGCCTTCTCACGATGTTCAAATCCATCCTCCATCCTTTTTCACTTATATTCTAACTCTATTCTAATCCTTCTAGTTGGTGCAGTTGTGATAGTAGTGACTACTACTGGTTAACATTTCGTATTTTCCCCGCCTTCGAGGACGTCGCACCTTTTTGCACAACCCGTCATACAAGCAATAAAGCTGCTGAAGAAAATGTGAAAAAAAAAGCTTAAAGAGAATTGCAAAGCCATTTTTTGGGCAACACCATGTTTTCGAGTTGATGAATCAGGCAGTTACGAGTTTGTAACGCAGATGATCCAGCGATAGCTAGTTTGTAATGACAAAAGAAAGAGACATATTAGAGGGGGTGCCCTGACCACCTGGCCACCGCAGCGGTAGCCTACAGTGAATCCTTTTTATGAGGTAGAGGCACCACCACTCGTATGCGTAAGGTGAATTTTTACTGGAGGGTGCCTGGCAGTGGACTTGCAGACGCTGATGACGCAAAACAGAGGAAAGAGGTAACAATAGCTAGCGTTGCAAAAAAATTGAAGAATGGTCAGTAAGATTTGAAGTGTACAAGTAACGAAGCTGATGAATTAAATGTGAAAAAGAAAGCTGAAAGAGAATGACTTATGCGAACTGTGTGTAAAACACCAGACAGTTCGGAAAAACAAACAGCACACAGCGCTGACTCTTAACAAAAAAGTTTATTGGCAGTGTTACGTTCATTTAATCGAAAGATTTATATCGGTATTTCAAGCCGCTACCGGCTAATCTAATTTGCCTTACGGTTGCCAAAATCAAGCTGGTGATTTCAAGAAACAACAAAACCATAAAATAAAAATGACCTTGACCAGGCGCACGTGCCTGGTAAAAATAATGACCTTGACCAGCCGCACGCACCGGGTGCTTTCACCTGAAAATAGAAACGAAAGCTTTTAATTAGACAAGCTGTTCCCTGAAACCCTCAGAATCTTTTTGAAGCGACTAGCAGAACTGAGCAGTAGGTGTTGTCGGGTAGTTGGTTTCGTTTATGCAAAGGCGTGAAGAATTATACTAAACGACTGCACATAGTAGGTAGACATGACAAGCGCAGCTAACAACTGATTTATTTTGAAGCAGTCGCCACTAAATACAGGACTGCGGTCGGCGCTTGCGCCAATACATTCACAAAAACGTACATGTACACTGCAAACACTAATTAGCCTGTATGGTAGTAAAAAGGGAGCACGCTGTCCTCTAATACACTCTTTTAGGGGCAGGGTAGGCTGCCCAAGCCCTGGGGTAGATATCTATCACTAAACATGTGGAATACTTACGATTGGCAACGGAAACAAATTGCCTCTCAGAACATGCCATGCAAAATTCCAGCATTTAGGAAGATTTTTAACCGAGGTTTAAGTCTCTTCTATTTGGCTAGCCTCAAGACCACTGGTGTTGCATTTAAAATCCTCCTCCCATTGTTAACTGCATCAAGTCCTTATTGTGCTGTGGCCAAGAGTAAGCTTTCCGTATGTTTAGGGATTGAAGTCCGTTCCGGGACTTGGGCAGAATACCCTGCCCTAAATGGGTGTGTACTAAGGATAGCTTACCCACTTTTTACTACCATATAAGCTAATTCATGCTTAGAGTGTATGACTTTGGCATTGCACCGAAGTGAAGTGTCATTAGTAAATTATTTACTACATGGAGTGCTAATGGAGCAGTTCTTGGATACTCATACTTTTCTATGAATGAATTATTGGCGCATGCGCCAACCTTTGTCCTATGTTTGGTGGCGACCGCCTTTGAATAAACCAGTTGTTAATTGCTGTCATGTCTTCTTACTGGTTGCTGTCATTTAATGCAGGGCCTCATGGCTTTACAAAACTGCAGATATTTTTTCTGCATGTAGCTATAGCTTTCTCATAGGTACAGACATTGTTGCTGCTCATGGCGTTCAAGGGATCTGCCTTGAATTATTGACCAGATTTCTTTGATGTGGCTTTGAAATGGGGCAGTAGTAGATGTGGCTGTATGGACTCCTCTTGGAGTGGGGAAGGAGTGGAGGGTGGCGTTTCGTGCTGAAAACTTTTCACCCTCTTCTTCAGCACAGGCAAGCGTAGATTCATAGAAGGTGATGTTTGATGATTTTATCGAAGAAATTACAGAACTAAGCATTTCGCACCCATTAAGTCCCACTGATTCCGTTTGGAATCATGCAAAAAAGCCTAAAAAGAACCTTTAGAACTTTTTCTGATCTTTAAGAATTATCCTACTCCTACGCATGCTAGCCTCTGGATATCAATTTCTTATACTGAACAGCGTTAATTTGGGCCCGAATAGGTTAAAAGTGCGCGCCTGCAGGCTTTGGAGCCTGGCCGCACATGTAGATCCACAGGATAGTTCGTGCGGCGCTCACCAGTGGGCGTACTCTTCGTCGGTCGGGGCCCGCGGCACGTAGTCATGAGGGCGCAGCGGCTGGTGGTACCAGTCCAGCTCGGGCGGCAGGCGGTACCGCATCAGGTGGTGATGAGCATCACCGGACGCGGCCGCGTGGTTGGAGAGCCCTGCGTTTATTTTTACAGCAAATGCTGTTAGTGGCACGTTTCCCAGTTGTGCGGCGTTGGCATCGTCAGCATAACACTTTGCTGCACTGATTGGACAATATGCAGTGGTGTCACACATCACGTGACTGCAATGCGCCACGGTGAGTGGTCCAAACAGTGACGTCATGTCCATTCTGCCATAGAAGAAAACGAATAAGGAATAAACTAATATATATATATATATATATATATATATATATATATATATATATATATATATATATATATATATATATATATATATATATATATATATATATATATATATATATATATATATGGGCATGTTCAGATAAGAACGGTAATCGAGGTCCCATGACCATTTTTTGTTTTCAATTATATATTTACACGTGATGGGTAAATGTGTCCACACAAAGGAATGAACCTTAGTTTTGCAAGGAACTTCGTAGTTTTCTCGAAAAAAAATCGTATGTCACAAGAGGTGGAGAATGTCGTTTTTGCCACTTCTCAAAGTTGCAAGTTTGGAGCATCACTGCATGCACAATAAATTGTGTCCGCGCATAAGTATTTTTTCAGTACTTCATTGCAACTTGTACTATACGAAGAAATAAAAAAACGTTTTCTTGCTGTGCCAATCTTCTTAGTAAAAAATCGCAAACTTCGATTCCGGTGCTGTGCGGTGCCAAAAAGGCACTTTTGATGGCAACCTTACGGCAAGATGCGTAAAGATCTCCCGACTGAATCTTTTTCTCTGTCATTAAAGCTGCGAACTGGGCGAGTTGGTATTGATTCATATTTGAACAGCGCAATAAAACAACGGGACACAACGAAGAAAGGACACCACAAGCGCTGACTCGCAACTAGATTTTAATTCACGTCCAAGCATCTTAAATACTAAGAACGCCAAACACAAACAAGAGGGAAAAACCAAAAGAAAAACGATACAAAGCTGCTAATCATGCCCACAAAGGTGACAATCAGCACGAGCGCGAGACTACACATCTTGGCCGGATAAAAACATCATCTCTTTATCAGTTAGTGTGTTGTCTAACACCGTCATCCTAGGAAAACATAATGACAGCCTAACGCGGGAAATTTTGGAGGCTTTTCACATCCGCTTGGAACCTGATAGCTGTATTAGTGATCCTTCTGTCACACTAACTGATAAAGAGATGATGTTTTTATCCGGCCAAGATGTGTAGTCTCGCGCTCGTGCTGATTGTCACCTTTGTGGGCATGATTAGCAGCTTTGTATCGTTTTTCTTTTGGTTTTTCCCTCTTGTTTGTGTTTGGCGTTCTTAGTATTTAAGATGCTTGGACGTGAATTAAAATCTAGTTGCGAGTCAGCGCTTGTGGTGTCCTTTCTTCGTTGTGTCCCGTTGTTTTATTGCGCTGTTCAAATATGAATCTTTTTCTCTGTATTTTTCAGCTACTTTTAATCACTTCAGGAAAGATTTGTAGCTCTACACTTGACCTATATTTTTCAATATGGCCTCAAAATTGGCATAAGTTCAAAAACGTGAAAAAAGGGACAACTTTGACTTGAATTTAAAAAAAAAAACATCATCATCGATATTTGTTAAAATTTGCCCTAATAATACTCAATACTTCATAACTTTAAGGCATTAAAAAAGTATTGCATTATATTGTTTTAAAGTATGAAAATAAATACAAAACGGACTTCATGATTTAAATCCCTACGACTGCTCAGTATTCCCTCTTAGGATGCGCAATCGTCAGAAGCTGGTTTTAGTATTGGTATTTTGTAAGTAAATTTTAAACGCTACAGTTGCTGAGTTCATAAGTGTAATTTGTAAGCATTTTTTTCTATTACAATCAAAGGTCTAAAGCTCCTATTCGCTTTCGTACTGTTCTAACGGTGGGACCTAAATTACTGTAAGCATATTTCAGCACGTTATTTTGGAGTGACGTGTGTGTAGGGGTAGTTTATGCAAACAATTAATGCACCCGTCGCACTCTCAAGGTGACTTTAACTGCTACCGCCGCTCCAGAGATGAACTGCGTTTGGCAGCCGCTCCTATAGCTATATAACGCCCGGCGCGACCCTGAAATTCACAGCATCATGTGTGCCTCCGCTGCACCGAGGCTTTAGCCGCCGCTATCATCTTTTCATCGCAACGCACCGAACGCCTAGCAGTTATGCCTCAGACTTCGACCTTCGACCGAGATAACCCTTGTGAGCGGATGTTGTTCGGATCTCGAGTTTTCTGTGTCGTTTTCCAGGCCTGGTAGACCAGGTGGGGTCGTTTTCTGTACTCACGTGTTTTCTCTGCGCTGGAGCGCTCCCTCGACAAGCATACTTGGTATCTCAGTCTCAGCTCGTACACCAGACCGAAAGAACATCAGTGTCGACGGTGGGCAGCCTGTGTTAAAAATCCATTCATCTGTCCATCTCCTTTTTTTTTTTTTGGAAAAGCAGCTCTGGGCCCTGCATCCGTCACCTGCTCTTCTGTCTCGCGATAATCTCCGGAAGCGGTGAGCTTTTGCATTCATGAAGAGATTTCCGCGGCGAACGTTTTGTGCCCACTACTCAAAAAGGCACAAACAGAGAATTGAAAAAGGACGTAATTTTCGCAGTGTAAAGACACTCAATGTCGCTGCTCTCAAAAAAGTCCTACTTCCCGAAGAAGCTCTCCGAGTGCGAGAAAGTGACTTCATCTGTCAGAATTGTTACCGTCGGTTCAAGGAAGACATAGATAATATGCAGGCAGAGTCAACCGAAACATTAGAAGAATACCGCCCTGGGGAAGAAATCGTAGAAAATTTAAACTCAAGTGTCAGAATTACCTCCGAAATCTCGCCCCTAATGCCACCGAGCGCTTTAGAAAAACGCCTCAGACTTTCCTAGGCAAAGCGAAAGCAGGAAGAGGTGGCAAGAGCTATGGTGACGAAAATACGATCGGGGATACAGGCAGCATATAATGTCCCAGAGACTTCGCGTGCATCAGAAGAAAAGTGTGCGCAATGCAGCAGCTGGGAGGACAACCTACATGCTGCCTACAATAGGTGTGCGTCCTTTCAAGAGCGTTGCCAGCTGCTGACACTGCTATCACGCAACTTAACCGTGAAATATGTGCAGGAAGTTATTCCAGAGGCAACGAGGCACGTTATCCAAAGATCGAAGAAGATGGTGGATGAGGAAGGCGTATGGTCAACACAGGAGAGATATACAAGATGTCAACTACAACAGGAAGACATTACCACCGTTTTAGAATATTACACCATGGATGAACTCGATTGCTCTAGACAGACTCCGAACAAAAAGGATGTTGTGAGAATCGAAAAGGAGGGAGAGAAAGAATGGATACCTAAACGCTTCATGACGCGGTCCTTGCGAGAAGCATTCCGCCTCTAGAAGCAAGCTCACCCTGCCTCCCAGGTTGGCCTACAAAATTCATATCCTTGCTTCCTAAGTGGGTGAAATGCTCGCCACAGTGGCAAGTGTGTGCTGTGCAGACTTTCAGTTGTGCGTCGTGGGACTGCAGAACGCGTCCGGAAGGACGCTTTCTCCCGAAGATATGCAGAGCCTCTGCGTATGCCAGGAACCTACTGCGTCGTGTTTCCTTAGGAATTGTGAGCACTGTCCACAAGATGGCATTTTCATTTCGGAAAATTTTGAAATGAGCAGCGAGGACGAGGTGTTGATTGGTTCATGGGAATACGGTGAGCTCGTTAAAAAGACTCTGACCGCTTCATCATTTATGAGAGAATTTCTAAGAATGACCATGAAATGGATACCCCACAACTATATTAGATCTGTGCAAGCAAGAGCAATACATGAAGAAAAACACAGCTGCAAGAGAGGTGCAATTGTTTTGCATTTTGATTTCGCCTAAAACTGGACAGTTGTGCTTCCAGACGCAGTACAAGCGTACCATTGGCAGAAAAAGCAGGTGACCGTGTTTACCTGCGTTGTCACGTCAAGAAAATCGACTCGGAACTACGCCGTTATTTCCGACGACATGTCTCATGATTCAGCTCATGCATGCTTGGCTCTGTCAAAAATCAAAGCACACCTCGAAGACAACGCGCCAATCTACACCAAGATAACATATGTGAGCGACGGGACTCCCGCTCACTTCAAGAATAAATATCAGTTTCATGAGCTGTCAAGAGACGAAATGGATGTTTTCGGCCACTGGACGCGGCAAAAATGCTTGCGACGGTGTTGGTGGGCATGTCAAACATCGAGCATCACACCACAACTTGCGGAAGCCTGCAAGTGAGGCCATACAAACAGCCAGCGGCTTCGTAGACGCAATTCAAGGAACGCTAAAGAACATCACCATTCTGTAGCTCCCACAGAGGGAGCTTGCAGACTTTCGCGAAACGAAGAAGGAAGAATGGAAAATGGCAAAGAAAGTGCCTGGAGTTCAGACGCTCCATATGCGGAAGTACGTTCAAACAAATGAAGGCAGTGCATCCTACGTGGCTTCCACCGCTGCTTCGGAATAGAAGAGACTGTGATCTGGTTTGTGCTTCGTGCTGGACAATATACTGTGCGCATACCGACTTCAACTGCTGCTCCTAATTTCTTGTTACGATTTTCTGCATTGCAATCTGCATATGAAGCGGCATCCCATTTGTAAATTGCGTTCCTATTAAAACTCCTCCTGATTAAAAATCTTGCAGATAAATTGTTCCTCTCAGAAGACGACGTTCTGTCTCCTGACATTGCCCTGTAGAACCTTTGAACACAGAGGTAAACAGATGCAGGTACGGAAACGTCGGCTTCAGAAACACATTAATATAAATTTTTATATATAAAATTTTTTCTAAGAACCGACAAATGATCTAATATTTTTAAAAAATCAATTACATACCAATGTACCTTACGATGATAAATTAGAGAATACAAAAAAAAACGTTTGACCGCCACCAGCCAGTTCATCAGGTGAAATAGTGAATTTATTCCCATTTTGACGCATTAAGAACGCCGCTAACAAGCGAGTAGAAGCTGTACAAACATTCAGGATGGTTCGCATATTGTGGTAAATGGAATGTGACCACGTTCAGTGAGTGCTAAATCAAATTTCTGACAGTTACTATTTCTAAGAGGCAGTAATAAGCAATTCTAGGTAACAAAAACATGAACTCAGTTTTGTATTTATTTTTATACTTTAAAACAAAATATTGCAACACTTTTTTGGTGCCTTAAAATTATCGAGTATTGAGTATTATTAGGGCAAATTTTAATAAAATTCGATGGTGGTGTTTTTTTTTTTAAATTCAAGTCAAATTTGTCACTTTTTTCACGTTTTTGAACTTCTGCCAATTTTGAGGCCATATTGAAAAATATAGGGCAAGTGTAGAGCTACAAAACTTGCCTGAAGTGATTAAAAGTAGCTGAAAAATACAGAGAAAAAGATTCAGTCGGGAGATCTTTACGCATCTTGCCCTAAGGCTGCCCTGAAAAGTGCCTTTTTGGCACCGCACAGCTCCGGAAGCGAAGTTTGCGATTTTTTACTAAGAAGACTGACACAGCAAGAAAACGTTTTTTATTTTATTCGTATAGTGAAAATTGTAATAAAGTACCGAAAAAATAGTTATGAGCGGAAACAATTTATTGTGCATACAGTGATGCTCCAAACTTGCAACTTTGCGAAGTGGCAAAAACGACATACTCCACCTCTTGTGACATACGATTTTTTTCCGAGAAAACCATGAAGTTCCTTGCAAAACTAAGGTTCATTCCTTTGTTTGGACACATTTACCCATCACATATAAAAATTTAATTGAAAACAAAAAATGGTCATGGGACCTCGATTACCGTTCTTATCTGAACATGCCCATATATATATATATATATATATATATATATATATATATATATATATATATATATATATATAGGTGTACCAGCTGAACGTAACCAAGCCTTTCACTAACGCGAACAGATGTCGCCGAATCTCGTGTTACACAGCGGTAAACGTAGAGCAAGTTTTTTTTTATGTTTTACAGCATCAACTGCTATATCTAGACCGCTGAAGATCTTGTGGTCCTCGTCCTCATGAAATGCCGTCGTCATACATTGTTACATGAATCGTTGTCATTGGTCTCAATACTGATGGTCCATACGACGAATGAGTCAAGAGCAGTTGATCATGTGGCCAGTCTAACTTGTGACAGTTAAATAACCTGAGAACGATGCCCTAACGCATCCTCTTGTTAGATTCTTTCTTCCACATCCCCCTTATGAGATGACGCTGAAGCTCGTGTCGCATTACGTGAACAGCACTTCATTCGTAACTATGACAGCACGTATCTGAACCTCGCACAAGTAACCCTAGTCACAGGAAAGCCCTAAAGCTGCAACAGGCACTATATGGATAATTAAATACGACGTCTACCCTGCTTTTCAGCGGCTTTACTTGTTCCGCAACCTCCATTCAGGCTTTTTCTTTTGTGGGTTCCTTTTTTCAGGTGAGTTTCACCGGATTCTCTCGATACTGCGATAGCACTGCGATAGTCCGAGTCGCACTCAGTTTGCCACACTAGTTTTGGACCAGCAGTTGGGTCATGAATGCCAATGCACAAAAAAAACAACTTAAAACCATGGCCCGCAAAAACGTGGGCGTTAGTCTTAATAATCCTACACAAACAAGGGCTAACATCCCTCCACGGTCACCGGCATGGTTGGCAAAAACGTGGGCGTTAGTTTTAATAATGAGACACTACACAAACAAGGGCTAACATCCCTCCACGGTCACCGGCATGGTTGGCAAAAACGTGGGCGTTAGTTTTAATAATGAGACACTACACAAACAAGGGCTAACATCCCTCCACGGTCACCGGCATGGTTGGCAAAAACGTGGGCGTTAGTCCTAATAATGAGACACTACACGAACAAGCGCTAACATCCCTCCACGGTCACCGGCATGGTTGGCAAAAACGGGGGCGTTAGTCCTAATAATGAGACACTACACAAACAAGGGCTAACATCCCTCCACGGTCACCGGCATGGTTGGCAAAAACGTGGGCGTTAGTTTTAATAATGAGACACTACACAAACAAGGGCTAACATCCCTCCACGGTCACCGGCATGGTTGGCAAAAACGTGGGCGTTAGTCCTAATAATGAGACACTACACGAACAAGCGCTAACATCCCTCCACGGTCACCGGCATGGTTGGCAAAAACGGGGGCGTTAGTCCTAATAATGAGACACTACACAAACAAGGGCTAACATCCCTCCACGGTCACCGGCATGGTTGGCAAAAACGTGGGCGCTAGTCCTAATAATGAGACACTACACAAACAAGGGCTAACATCCCTCCACGGTCACCGGCATGGGTGGCAAACACAACGTTCGCTCTGGTTAGCCGTGGGTTCTCGGGAACACGTCATGCTGGTCGAACGCGATAGTCATTCTCGCTGCATTTGCTAGACACACAGAGCTGTTTGGTGATACGCCTACGCGAGAGCGTGAGTGATCATTCACAAAGCGAGAAATGACCGTATTAATTTGTGAGTAACGAAGACCACGCGGGAAGGTAAAAGTAGCTTTTACTTTTTTTTGTGGCTTCCTGTGATTCTTGAAAAAAGGAAAATTGGTTTTTGGGGAAAGGAAATGGCGTAGTATCCGCTAGCGCGTTAACACATACTTAAGTCAAATTAAATCAATAATTGGTTTTGGGGGAAAAGAAATGGCGCAGTATGTCTCACATATCGGCGGACACCTGAACCGCACCGTAAGGGAAGGGATAAAGGAGGGAGTGAAAAAAGAGAGGAAGAAAGAGGTGCCGTAGTGGAGGGCTCCGGAATAATTTCTACCACCTGGGTATCTTTAACGTGTACTGGCATCGCACAGCACACGGACGCCTTAGCGTTTTGCCTCCATAAAAACGCAGCCGCGGTCGGGTTCGAACCCTGGAACTCCGGATCAATGAATCTGAACTCAAATTGAGGCCTAAGTTAAAGTGCGCAAGCTTCCTTCTATCTTCTGCCTAACTCAACGTTGTTGAAAATACATAAAAAATACTAGCATCACAGTGCGCACCTGATAGCAACTTACCGCTGGCAATGACGACTAGTAGTAGGAGCAAGGTGCCGTACTCTGGTTCGTTCCCGTAATAGGTGGTGGTGCTGGCACTCTCCATGCTGTAAGGACAGCGATTTGTGCTCAGTTTGTATGTCTTTTTGGTTGGGTTTATGGGGATTTAATGTCGCAAAGCGACTCAGTCTATGAGGGACGCCGTAGTGAAGGGCTCCGGAAATTTCGACCACCTGCGGTTCTTTAAAGGAGTAGAGACATCAAATCTGAAAGGTTGTGCAAAGCCTGTTGTACGCTTCCTCTGTACGTAAGGGTCATCATAGGCATGTATTGAACACAACTGGCGTATTAGATTAGGTTTAGGTTTATGGGGATTTAACGTCCCAAAGCGACTCTGGCTATGAGGGACGCCGCAGTGAAGGGCTCCGGAAATTTCGACCACCTGGGGTTCTCTAGCGTGCACTGACATCGCGCAGTAAACGAGCCTCTAGAATTTCGCCTCCATGGAAATTTGACCGCGGCGGCCGGTATCGAACCCGCGTCATTCGGTCAGCAGCCGAGCGCCATAACCACTGAGCCACCGCAACGGCTTGTATGTCTTTTCGTCAGTTCGTTTACATTAAAACGGCACTCAGTTCTATATTGGTTTGGTAATGTTATGCGGCGCAGGAATCATCAGCGCCAGTTTCCGTCCATTAGACTTTACACAATTTCTGGCGGTCTTGCTTCTTTCCATTGGTTTCAAACATTCGCTACAGGGAAGCAAATACGTTTGCGAATGTATCGTGATCACAATCGTAACAACATGCTTTTTGCTGCCATGCAACGGAAAAAAGTAAGGTTGTTTAATAATATGGATTTAATTCTAACTTTTGGTTTCAGTCAAGGCATGACATAGGGGGTTAAACGTCCCAAAGCGACTCAGGCTATGAGGGACGGCGTAGTGAAGGGCTCCGGAAATTTCGACCACCTAAGGTTCTTTAACGTGCACTGACATCGCACAGTACGCTGGCCTCTAGAATTTCGCCTCCATCGAAAGTCGACCGCCGCGGCCGGGCGCCATAACCACTGAGCCACCGATCAGTCGAGGCACGTTTAATTCGAGTTAAATGGTGTGCTTATAAAATGACAACTTTTCTTGACATTTCAAACATATATACGGGAGGACAAAAACTCATTTCAACGATCAGCAAGGCGGAAATTTGGGCGAGTTGGTAAGTGTTCATTTTCGCTCTCAGCGCAACACGAACGGGACACAAGACGAAGGACTAGCACAAACAGGCGCTGACTATCAACTGGTTTTTTATTGAAGAACGAAAAGCGTATAAATACAAACAGTGAACTACTTATCAATCAACAAAAGTTATCTGGAAGGCACGTGGGAGGTTAGATAGCTCAATTCCCTCTCGGATAACGTTATGGAAGGGCTGCTGATACATTTTGCGCCGTTGTGGTAAATATAAAAAGCTTCCATTACCTCGCGTGTTAATTTATTGTTATGTCGGAACAGGATGCGCGTGTTCTTGTAATCTTACAAGAACACGCGCATCCTGTTCCGACATAACAATAAATTAACACGCGAGGTAATGGAAGCTTTTTATATTTACCACAACGGCGCAAAATGTATCAGCAGCCCTTCCATAACGTTATCCGAGAGGGAATTGAGCTATCTAACCTCCCACGTGCCTTCCAGATAACTTTTGTTGATTGATAAGTAGTTCACTGTTTGTATTTATACGCTTTTCGTTCTTCAATAAAAAACCAGTTGATAGTCAGCGCCTGTTTGTGCTAGTCCTTCGTCTTGTGTCCCGTTCGTGTTGCGCTGAGAGCGAAAATGAACTCATTTCAACAAGTTCCTTGCTGTCTTCGTAAATATGTAAAAAAATGACAAAAACTGGCCAGGAGGTTTCATCACGCTGATTTGTTATGACCGCTTGACAACGCAACAATGAGACTCACGTAATGGCAAGTACAATGGATTAAAGGTTTCAGTTTTAACACGAGAGTGTTAAGGTTCCCTTGCGGATTGGTCGAAAAGGTAGTGACGTCACAGCTGGAGTGGCGAATTTGAAAACTGATTAAGACATCGCATAAATAGTGAAATTACGGTCGCAACATGACTCAAACGTGTTATGACAGGTAAGAATGTAAACTAATTAAATGCACTGCAAGCAAAATTATGGCGAGGCACACAGGGAGGCCTTGCGTGTCGTGTCCGACAGTGTTCGTGTGTGCGAAGTGGTTTGCAAAGATGACACAAGGCCGCTGAAGGGAGTCATCAATGCTCTCGCGTCATGCCCTTAAGGAGCTAGGAGCGTAAGTGCGTAAGGCGGAGCGCTTTCTACATACAAATTAATATGTTATTACCGCCTTGTCGTTGTCTTAACTGCGATGTGCGCATGGTATTGTCGTTGTCTTAACTGCGATGTGCGCATGGTAGCAATGATGCAACCTTGACCGCTCTGCAGATCATAAATGTAGGCTTGGCTGTCGCGTCAAAAACAAGCTTCACGCAACAGCTCTTGACCATAAATGTCAAGACGGGCTCACAAAACAAATCTGGAGCTTATGAAGTCTATGCATGTGACCATGTACTTTGGAACGGACTTGTATGAAAGCACGTTTGACCAGTATGGCCTTCCATCTAGTAACATCTACCGCCTAAATCTACGGTTTACACGTGACAATTTATACGCCCATCGATATGAGAACTCTCGAGAATGAACATGTAGCGTTGGCAAAAACGGGTACCTTTGAACTGTAGTCGCCTGCGTCTAGGGCGGGAGAGAAGGGATGCCGTAGGGTTGAAATGCGAGCCGTTGTCTATGTTCTGTTATCAGAAAAGCAGGCACCAAGTGACAAAACGAAGCCGAGTGAATACTGTGTCGCTACCGCGGGAAGGCGTTTGTCCAGGAAGGAGCAAGTACTACACGCAAAGGCATAGAAGCTTTCGGGACCCGAAGGTATAAGCCTACCTCACGAGGATGAACGGCGCGTGGAACAGCTTCTTTTTTTCTTTTTCCTTTCACTTCCATGCTTCTTCTTCTTGTTTCCTGCCTGTTTGATCATAGTCAGCACTATACAAAATGCATCTTTTTCCGCATCTGAAGGAAGGCCAAAGGGAAAAATTTTGAGTACCACATTTCAGAAATATCAACTAAGGTTAGGACGTGACTGATGCCGATAATATTATTATTCTCAAAGGCGAAGACAAAATGTGTGATTGGTAATGAGTATGGACTCTTAGGCTATTATCTCCTCCCAGCGTGTTCTGATGAGCGTGACATTACAAAAGCCGCACCCAGCGCCGACCACGGCTATCAGGACATCAATAGGAGAGGCTGCTGGTTGTAGTGGACGTCTGCCCGAGCTGTTTCTGATGATGGCAGCATTCCGGGTACGTTACTGACGCCGGCACGAAATGTTTGCGGCGGGAAAAAAAGTCGATTTATCAATTCCACGTCTCTACACTTCTTTCATTAATACGTGGTTATGGGCGTAACTGACATTTTTGTCTAAATATGTCTAGCAGTATGCAGTCATCAGTTATTGATGAGCGTTCTATAGGAATCAGTAAATGAGAACCACGTGAGCCATGTTGAACGACAGTGCAGTAGAAGAGACGGAAGAAGAAGTGACGCGCGCTGGCTGTCCTGGACGAATCCCCTGCGGCTTAGTGTGGGTTTTCCTTCTAGAACGGTTCCTCCTGTGGTGTTTGTTTCAAACAGCACCCAAATCCAACGAGTACATTGGTGAGTACATGCCCGTTTCGTATGAAAGTCGGAAATGAGGCCGTTTATAGCATCGCGTGATCGGCTTTATGGACACATCGCAAGGCTTAGCTTGCATGCGCTCGCGTACGCGAGCGCATGCAAGCTAAGCTTCTTACGTAAGAGGACAAGGCTGTGACGGAAGCCATATATTACGAATTTCTTGACGTCGATCCGCAGAAATACCGCTAAGATTTTATTGTCACTTGAAATACAGAGCGCGTGATAATTCATTCTGTGCGGTCGGCCATGGCGGTGGCCAACGTTCAAACTTGCGCTCGGAGTACATGTTTTTCCTGCGTTTGCTATGACTCACCTCCAAAACGTTCTCTCCCTGAGGACCAAATTAATTCGCTATGAGACCCGTCTTTTTCGGACATTATCTGCCACAGTGGCTCACTATAGGCATCGCCATCGGCTGTTGGGCTCCTGGCCGCACTTAAGTGGCGGCAAAATTGAAAAAAAAAAATGTCCGTGAACTTCGATACCATTTAAAGAAATCCACGTGGTAAAAATTAAGCCTGACTTCCGACGCTATACGTCCCTCAGTATGCTGCGTTGCTCTCTAAGACTTGCCACACAGTCGGGGAATGCTGTCAAAATGAAATGGGACCCTTTTGAAAGCAGTGTCTTCTCGTGTACGGCATCTCAGAAAGTTGTACACGACACTTCTTTGGCAGCCTGAAGAGTTGCCGACCTATGCCACGTGGTGCGATGTCCTGGAGGAACCGCGAGGCGATGCTGCTGGTGTTGCTGCTGACGCCGCCTCTGCTGGCCGCAGTGGCGCAGGGGATGGAGCCACTGCGGTGCATCGTGCAGCCCGTGCGGGGCTCGGTGCTGGAGACCAGCTTCCTGCTCGGCTGCACGGGCGGAGAGGAAGGCACTGCGCTGCGCGTCTACCTCGCTGACGACAGCACCGAGGAGCCCTACCAGGTACTGCTTACTAACTGTTCTTCAACGCTATAGCATTAGAGTTCTCGTCACACCAAAAGGCCGCCAATGTCCGAGACGAAATTCGCTAATTTGTCAAGGGATGTCACGTTACCTCACCGCAACCTGCCCTGATGGGCAACCGTAAATCGTTGAGACGGGTGGTGGAAAACCTTTATTCAAGGCTATATACAGGAGTGAATGGGGGCTACAAATTCTAGGAGAGGTCCCTAGTCCGGGACCCGTGGCAAGTGTGACTTTGTGACGTCATCCCAACCGGACCAACACGGCAGGTGGCAATGACGGTCGAGAAGCCGCGTGACCTTTCGCCGTCATCAGAACCTGCCCACCGCATTATGAGCATCCTACTTTCCAGGCGGCAACTTACATAGAAAACCGAAGTCAGAACCGAGAAAAAAAATATATATATGCATTTGTTGACTCCGTCACAGCAAAGCGAATATCTGGTACAGCAGCTAGCAGTCAGAATATGGTGGTTGAAGGACCGAAAATTGCAAAGAAACTGACGAAAACCCATACAGAAGTTGCAACAAATGTCAAATATAGTGCAATCGCATTCCACTCTTAAGGTGACTAAAACGTCCCCGCAGTTCTTTTGATCGATTAATTTTTTTCTTCAGCTTGTATGCCTTAGTTGCTATATATTACTTCTCCCCTTATCCTCTCTTCCTGTCCCCTCACCTCTTTCATTTCATTTCTCCGTTCTGCCTGCTATCCTTTATTTCCGCTGCCCCAGCTCAGGTGCTTCATTATCGATGACAGATGCCGGGGCTAGCAAAAATCTTTTCCTTCCTTTTTACTATTATTTTAATAAACAACCACTACCACCCATGCCTTAATTGCTGCCGCCTGTGACGTCACGTTTATCAAGCTTCGTCGTCCACCGGCTCCGTTATCCAAGAGCTATACGTTTGGGCAGGGCATGTAATGCAAAGGCAAGATAACCGCTGGTCCTCAATGGTAACGGAGTGTATTCCAAGTGAAGGCAAGCGTTGCAGGGGGAGGCAGAAAGTTAGGTGGGCGGATGAGATTGAGAAGTTCGCGGACATTCTCTGGGCGCAGATGGCAAAGGACAGGGTAAATTGGAGAGACATGGGAGATGCCTTTGCCCTGCAGTGGGTGTAGTCAGGCTGATGACGATGATAGGTTAACCTTCCCTTGCCGTTTATTTTCCTATTTTGGTTCAATAGGATGAACCCCGATACGAAGACCAAAACATTCCAGCTCATCCCGGGCGAAGAAGGGGGAGTGGTTGAGGTGTACCACACTTCTCCTCACATCCACATTTGCAGGGCCGCCTGGTGCACGTACTTCCGGGACCGGGCGCGTACCGCGTCAAGCTGCCCATGGGCGACCCCGAGCGGAGGTACGCGGTGCAGCTGCGCGTGCAAGGCGCCGCTTCGTCGCCCGGGAACGTCACCGTCGCGCCCCCGCAGCACTGCGAACCACTGGCACAGCTGGTAAATAACTGCGCACGCCATTAGTTCATGTTTCTGACTCCAGGTGCCGCAAGGGTCATGTGTCGGAGAAAATCCGGCGTCATCGACCGTGGGCTAAAAATCCACGAAAAAATCCCCAGAGAAGCAAACTTGGTAGGCCACGTAGGTCCCATGACTTTGTGACGTCATTAGCTGATTCTGCTGAAATCTCTTAAAAGTCGGCGGAAATTTTCAGTGGCCAGCGGGCTTCACGAAAAAGCCCTGCTGGACACATGGCTGAGACCCTTTTGTCAGTGGCGACAAATTTTCATCGGCATCAGGTGGCGACCTCTGTCGGAGAGGCGCCTGGCAACAGTCTTGTGCACCCGACGCTGTCCCTGGTGGCCGTCGCAGCAAGCTACGCGGCCGCCTGCGGACACTCGTCGACCGCCACCGCGGCGCTGCTGTTGCCTCTTCTTCAGAGGGTGCGGCTGCGTACAGCGCTCCAGCTCGAGCACGGCGCCGAGGCCTTAAGATCCATGGGGTTCGCACTACCGGGTAAGCACAGGAATTGTGATGTAGTCAGTGCCTTCTCTACAATCCAGGAGGTGCCACTGTTCTGTCACTGTAACTGACCTCACTTCTAGGCAGTGCGTAATCAATTAGTGTTGGTCTCCTAATCAATGCAGCCGTCCGTCGTGGCTCTTAAAGGGGCCCTGAAGACACAAAGACGTTGGGTTTTATCGATAGGGCACCATGTTATAATACCAAAGAGAAAACTTTCACAAAAAATCGAGCTCTCCTAACATATGAAACACACAAAAATCATAATATAGGTGTCGCCTTCACCGGCCTTTTTCGCAAGCAAACTGCATGCATCGACGCCGACATTTTGCGCGGTTCCCGGAGGCTGGACTGAACCTGCATTCACTTCAAAGCGGTGACAGCCTGTTCTTTTCGGTAGTGACGTCACGAGTTTGAATCTAGCGGCGGGAATATGAAGTGACAACTGTTTTTGCAGTGAAGGAAATGACACAGTATCTGTCTCACATATCTCGGTGGACACCCGAACCGCGCCGTAAGGGAAGCGGCAAAAGAAGAGAGTGTTAAAAGAGAGAGGTGCCTTAGTGGAGGGCTCCGGAATAATTTCGACCGCCTGGGAATCTTTAACCTGCACTCACATTGCACAGCACACGGGCGCCTTAGCGTTTTGCCTCCATTAAAACGCAGCCGCCGCGGTCGGGTTCGAACCCGGGCACTCCGGCTCAGTAGACGAGCGCCTTAAACACTGAGCCGTCGCGGCTGGTGTGGGAATATTGTAATTTCTTTAAAATCCAATTTTCTCCCAGATCAAATAAAGTGGGGTTTTAAATGGGAGATAAATACGTTTTCCCCCATTTATCCACGGCTGACACAGTTCAAAACCGCCAGACCCCACCCCGTGAACGCGTACGCTACCAAGCGCACGCCGACCACAGCGGGCCTTGCTCTGCGGTTCATATTTGAACAGTGCAATAAAACAACGGAACACAACGAAGAATGGACACCACAAGCGCTGCTAGTAGTGTTCCGTTTGTTTTATCGCGCTGTTTAAATATGAATCAGTACCAACTCGCCCAGTTCGCAGCCTTAATTACTTGCTCTGTGGGAACAAGGAACGACGCACTGGCTGACACAAACAGGCATTTATTGCTACAGCAACAATAACGCCAGCTAGCAACAAGACACGCTAATGAATCGAGGTCGTCCGACTCACCAGCAAGGTTAGGAGCGAATGTTCGCTCACGCTAGGGCAAGGGTTACTCCGAGGCCGGACGGGGCGAGATACGGGAGCGAGTCTCTTCGCCACTTCCTCGCCCCGCTGGCGAAGAGCGGAGCCGCGAGCGACACGTCCGCTCGCGCCGATGATCCCAGCCGAAAAGAGATGCTATGGGCTGTGTCCCGCGCGCGCGCAGTCCCTTCGACTCCGACGCTAGCGCCCTCTCTTGTTAAGTTAACCAGGGAGAGTCACGTGGCGCGCCCAGCATCGTGGCGAAGCTGTTGTTGCAGGGTGCATCGCGGGAAAGCCAAGAAAGGGGATGGCAGGGAAGTCCCCGCAGTGTGTATGGTGCTCTCTTTGCCAAAAGCAGCTGCAGGCTGCCGTGACCGCGGCAAAAGCGGGCTGGAGGCGGTGCAGCAACACTGCGTTCGCCAGTGCGAGGATAACCTCGTCCACGCAGGCGTGACGGGAATCTACGCAGTCACTATCCTCCTCTAAATGATAATAAGACTCCTGATAGCATGAGAAGGGTCGAGGACAGCCCAATTTTTTTTGAAAATACGCTACTCGTTAACGCTCGCCTCGCGGGACTTTACTTTCGGCCAGGATGGTACTTGTTTCACCTCGCCAAGTGGTTCCTAACTGCAACTGGTAGGGCACCGCTTCTTCGTGTCCAGGCCTCTCCCCCGGTGCGCAGCTGGGCGTCTCTCGACTGGCCTCCCGCTGGGCGGACGCTCTGCGCTCGCGGGGTCTGCTGTCGGCGCCGCCGGAGCCCAGGCTGTCCGCGTCCGTGGCTCTGCTGCGAGCCGTGGCCACGCTCCACCGCAGCGCCATCCAGGACAGTGGCTTGTCGTCCTGCCACCACGGTCCTTCGAGAACTGTGCCCAGGTGAGCAAGTTCCCAGTTCTTAACTTGACAAGGCCACTTATGCAGCGCGGATGCTGTGGTTAATGAGCGGTACCATGCATCGTGGCGGAGAGGACGGTGCAGATTTCGCTTCTCCCTGGGCAAAAATAAAGAATAGGGGGCTTTGCTTCCTTCCTCAACTGCCGATCGGTAGGAATGCAGTTCAAATGGGAAAATATTGGACACCTTACACCTATAGTGACACACACAATTTTAAATTTATTCTACTTTATTTGGTCCTCTTTAATTTACTCCTTACTTTATTTTTACTCCTGAGGTAGGGCTTCGTATAGAAGGTTTAGGTCTTAGGGGGTTTAACGTCCAAGAGTGACTCAGGCTGTGAGGGACGCCGTAGTGAAGGGCTAGGATAACTTCGACCACCTGGGGTTCTTTAACGTGCACTGACACCGCACGGTACACGGGCCTCTAGCATTTCACCTCCATCGAAAAGCGATTACCGCGGCCGGGGTCGAACCCGCGTCTTTCGGGTCAGCAGCCGAGCACCATAACAACTGAGTCACCGCGACGGCTTTTCGTAGAGAAGCATACGCAGGCTGTGCTATGTACTATATTGCAACTCGCGCTTTCACGCAACCTGCCACTGCCCATAAGTGATGCCACACTGTGGTGATCAAACGAACACTGAGCGTCCAAAGGTATTCATTTGCGAAGGGAGTGACGTTTCAAAGGTTACTACTGTAAACACGAATTAGCCTACACTGGAGTAAGAAGGGAGTACACAGGGTCCGAGCGCACTCCATGTTAGGGACATGGTGTTCTGCCCTAGCCCTGGTGTATATTTACATCACTAAAAACACGGAATACCCATGGCTGGGAACGGAAGCTAATTCCCTCTTCAAAACAATCGAAATTCTGGGAGTTACGAAGATTCTAACCGATGTTTCAATCCCCTGTACTTACTAACCTCAATATCTCCGGTGCCGCGTTTTAAAGCCTCCTGTCCTTGCTAATTGCATCAAGTTACTAGGCTATGCTTAAAAGGGAACTGCGCAAACACAGGACGAAAAGAGGAACGTACGACACAGGTGCTGACTCGACTCGTCAGCGCACTCGAAACTAGTGAAGCGCAGCATTGCCATATCAACGCTAATTGGAACGCACTTCAAAGGCGATGCTTTCACTGCATCCCGACCAGCTTCAGGGCACAAGTCTGAAGGTTGACAGACGCAGGGTTCCCATTGTCGCTCCTTGCTAGCTCGAGCTTGGCAGAAAAACTACTTCGAGAGCTTCGCCATTCCCAACGCGCCTACAGCAGCCCGGATCGGTCAAGAACAGCGGTAATTCCCTGCGTACACACGAAGCAAGCCACAGACTCAAGAAAATAGCCGGGAAACACGAAATACGCATGGCTTTTTCGGCGCCCAACAAACTAGGAGGCCTATGCAAAAGAGTTGATCTGTCGAATAGCGCGTGCGAGATTAAGCACAGGACGCCATATTTAAAACAATGCCTGACTTCGGCTGTATATGAGATACCGCTATCGAGTGGTGCATCCTACATTGGACAAACAGGAAGATGTATCAACGATTGTTTGATGGAACACTCGAATTCACTCAAGACCGGCACAGGCAGCAACTAACTTGCCCATTCTCTGCAAAAAATGCTCTTGAGTGCCAGCCCCTGACAAGGCAAAGATTTTGAAAAGATACTACGCAAAAGCGCACACGTGAGATACACGAAGCTTACCTAAATCAAAACCGTGGCGACACGTATGTTAGCAGTCTATCCTTCAACCTATTGTCAAAGGAGACTGCCTATCTAGACAAGTGATCTTATCTCACTTTCTAACTTTTTAACTCTGTTACATAAAGTTTTAGCATCGTTCCTTTACCCAACCGCATGCCCATCATCCATCCTTCACCTGCATCTTGTTTTCATTCTCGCATGTCACCCTTCCCGCAGGCATCGGTCTTTGTTAAAAATTTTACAGCTTTAAGATTTTATCGCTTTTATCCGGCCCTCTACACTGCCCCTGAAGTTGACTCAGCTGACAGCTAGACTCAAGACTACTTAATATGCGAGTGCACCTTTCGAATAAACATCAGTTGGAAATCGGCGCCTGTGTTGTACGTTCCTCTCTTCGTCCTGTGTTTGCGCTGCTCCCTTTTCAGCAATGTTTAACCGACTAGTCCGCAACAACACCCTCGTGAACTTGCTGGGAACCTGGGTTGTCACGAGTAAGCATTCCGTATATTAATGATCGAAATCTTCCCTGGGACTTTGGCAGCATTCCGTGCCCCTAAGAAGGAGTGTGCTAGAGGACAACTTACTCCCTTTTTACACCCGTATTGGCTAATTTGTGCTTAAGGGTGCAGGTACCGGAGTGAAGGGGGCGTTACTTGACGCAGGGCGCTGCTGTCTACCCTGGACGATGTGCAGCGCTCCCTGGCGCCGTCGGTAGAGGACTCGCTGTCGCTGCAACTGCCCGGTTACGTGATGTGCGTGCGTGGGGCTCAGCCTCGTCAGCGCGTCACCACGCTGGGGCTTCGCAGCGCGAGCCTCGTCAATCTGGAGCCAGCCGCACCGGCCAGGTGGGATGTGTGGACCTCGGACCGCAAGGGTATTTGGCTGTGAGCGCGGAATACCAGAAAGGCGGCTGGCGTTTCAACGTTCACCACCCTTTCTACCCCTAGTACGGCGTATTTAGCGTAAGGCTGCCCCAATCACGTGTAAAGCTTTTGTTGAAGTTGGATAGCCTGGCACAGGAGCAGACTAAAAAAAGTTCCGGGGGAAGCAAGCAATATAGGTGCAACTGCTTGAATAATGTTTACCCACCGAATTTGCTTGCAACTGGTGATGCATCACTGCATGTTTGGTCTTCCGCTCTTCTCTGTCTTTCCCTTTCTGTCAGTTCACAGAGAAGTTCATGTAGTCTGCGGACGTTATCTTTTTCGTATACTGCTCACTTTCCCTCTATTACTGTTTGCTCATCTTCCTTCTTCTCCAAGCTGACCTGGATAACATAGATATCTTATGCTTGCTACACGGTGAGATATGCAGTGTGAGCGGTAAGTGGCCATTTACATACAATCTGTGTTTAAAATACACGTGTTCCTATGCTAATTATGACATGTGTACTCAATGAATCACATGACTCATTGGTCACATGTCACATAGCTCACATAATTTGACAGCGGATAGCATGGCCTTGCTAAGTGGTGCCCACAAGTGATGCCGACGACAACAGCGAGATCGAGATCTTGGGGGAGCCTGACAAACGCAGCCTACGCAGTAGAAGAAACCTCTCTCTATAAACGCCGCCCTCCGCACGCAGGTGCCTGGTGATGGACGTGAGCCCGTTCCCGTGCGCCGACGACGCGCTGCTGAACACGCAGTTCGTGATGGTGAAGCGGGCCGACGGTCGCTCCGAGGCCTCGGTCGAGCTCTTCCTCCGCAAGCTGAGGCCCGAGAGGCGGGAGCCGAGTCGGGCCCACGCGTCCCGCGGCATGGTCACCCTGCACAGGGTGGACGTGCCGTCCGCAGCCGCCGGCTTCGACCTGCTCGTCCACATCGAGCCCGAGCAGCCCATCGACCTGCTGCAGGTGGGTCTGCGGGACGCGGTGTGTACGTACGGGGAGGGGATATTGCGCACTTGTACCCTGATCAAGCATGCATGCTTTCTGACGAGATGGTAAAATGGTTGAGAACTTGTGAGGATTTACACGAAAAATGTCCAGGCAAGAGGGACAACGATACTTGGGTTGCCGAATAGCTACTCGACGATTAACTACTCCACGAAGATCTTCTCAGTGATGGGCTGCTATTCCCTCATTTCCTGTATTGCTCCACTATTTCATAAAGGCACCATTTGCATTCTTCAGATTCGCTGACCTCTTCGTGTACGAGAGGCGCGAGCCTGCATTAGAGGCTGCTACAGCACCAGCTACACGTAGGAAGACCTGTTGAACCATTTGAACCCATGGCACGCGGACCGGGTCGTAACATGACCATGGGCGTAAAGGTGCTTCGCGTGTTTCAGGGCTTCAATTTGTTTTGACAAGGTGGATCTTCGGCTACGCCGAACAGGCGGCAGTTGCGGGCTAGATCTCCGGACCAGGGCGAATTTTAAACTATTTAATTTCTCTGAAACATGTCCAGCTTTCCTTTGTAACTGAATGACTGCGCTTGGGTTGATGCTAATGAGTAATTACTTCTTTGTTTCAAGTCTACCCCGCCCTGGGGTATTTCCTTGAAATAAGAGGGACAGCCCTGAACTCCGTCTCTTGTGGAGGACCTCCACCTGCTGGATGCACAACGCAGGTGACGTTCAGCGCCGGCCGCGAGCCCACGGAGGCCGAGCTCCTCCGCAGCCCGGGTCCCGAGTGGCACGCCAACCGGACCCTTGCCCCTCGCCTGGCGCTGGGCGGCATGCCTCTCTTTGTAGCCGTGCGCCTCAAGCTGGAGTGGGGCGTGGGCGCCCTGCGGCCCGCCGACCCTCGCCGGGTGCGCTACCGGCTGCGGACGGCGCTGGTGGCCTGCCGCAGTTGGCGCCGTCCCTCGTGGTCGGGCCGCGGCTGCTCGGCCGCCGTCGACTCGGACGAGACGCTGCACTGCCGCTGCTCGCACCTCTCCTGGTTCTCCGGGGCGCACTGGGTGGCGCCTAACGAGATCTCCTGGCGGAAGGTGAATCCCGGCCGTCCCATTGCACCCGTGGTAGACTGAAATCCCCGAGGCGATAATCAATGCCATCATTGCCATCAGCCTAACTATGTCAGTAGGACAAATGTCTCTCGCATTGATCTCTAATTTAACTTTGTCCTGCGCAAGCTGCGGCCACCTTATCCCTGCAAACTTCCTAACTTCAACTGCCCACCTTAGTCTGTCGCTTCCTGCTGCGTTTTCGCTCGTTTGGAATCAACTGTTACCCCAAGCGACCATCCGCTATCTGCTCTTCGCATCAAATACCCTACCCCCACCCACATACCTTTCTTTATCTCCCTGTTTCCAAAATCATTTCGAATGAAGTCTATATTCATGTAATACAATTTTGAAGCCTTTCAGGCACGGAGCGGTCAGCACAGCTTGACCAGGCCAGCCACAGATTCTCCTAGTCCCATGTCTCTTAGGGCGCTATTATATAGTGTTCAGGATGCTCAATTTCCATCTTAACCAGACCATTTCAATCGTCATAAAAATTCCTCAGTAACGGTTGCCTTTTACTTTCCATAAATATGCTATGGCCGGGTAAAGACGCAAATCACCGTAGTGGAGGGCTCCGGGCTAATTTCGGCTGCCTGGTTTTCTAAAATGTGAAACGACTCCCTCAGTACACGGTCGCTTTTGCGTTCCGCCTGCACGGAACTGTGCATCATTCATAGCCATATTGGGAAGGTTGTAGGTCTTTTACACTCCTGTAATCGTAGAGGCATGTAATGCGAAGGCAAGATAACCGCTGGTCCTTAAGGGTAACGGAGTGGATTCCAAGAGAAAGTAAGCGGAGCAGGGGGCGGCAGAAGGTTAGGTGGGCGGATGAGATTAAGAAGTTTGCAGGCAAAGGGTGGATGCAGCTGGCAAAGGATAGGGTTAATTGGAGAGACATGGGAGAGGCCTTTGCCCTGCAGTGGGTGTAGTAAGGCTGATGATGATGATGATTATGATGATGAATCTTAGAGGACATGCGCCTGGCCACGCCGGTGGTAGCTGTTGCATGGATGAGGGAGAGGGGTCGCCGTGTGGCCTGTAGTTTGATGTATAAAACCGACTTCACAGGTGCGCTGACATTGGGCTGACTCTCTTATCTAGAGCCTACGCTCCACCTCACATTCACCAGATACATTTCAGGCGGCAAGTACACAAGCATGTGTCTCCCTTAATATACTGAAGTCATCCACACAGTGCATGACCTCACTTTCAATGTTAGGCGGCGACAATGACTCCAATTATGCGATGAGCCGCACACTGCCATCATCGCTGTCACCACGTCTGGTATGCATATTTATGAAGCACATGATCTACCGATGGGAAGGCAATGATACACAAGATGATGCACTGCGCTCATTACATTCAGGGTAACTGATCACTTTTGCTCAGAACGTGGTTATATTAGGGAAAGAAGTTGCTGAGCGCTAGCCATAGCTGTGTGCTGAGCTAATAGGTGGAGCCACCATACACAGAGCTGGCCGCAGATCAAGCCTGGATGTCGACTCGTGGTTTCGTCACTTTAAGAATGAATGAATTAACGCTGGTTGAAGAGACAAAAACGCCGGGGAGATGCCTGAATTGCGCCACCGTCGCGATGTATTCATGTGCGCATGCGCAGGTGTCGCGTGGTGTGCGCGAGCGCCACCTGCTGGTGAGCAGCTGCGTGTTGGCCCTGTGGCTTCTGTACGGCGCCGTGCTGCTGTGGGCGTACCGGGCCGACCAGCGGGACGAGGTGTACAACACGGTGACGGACCTGCAGCAGAACCTGCCCACCGACCAGCAGCCGTACATCGTCACCATCATCACGGGCTTCCGCCGAAACGCGGGAACCACCAGCAAGGCGCGCGGGAATTTCCTTATCTCCCTCGCCTTATCCGCAATATACCAGGTTTTCAGGGAAGACTAAGTAATTCTCAAAAATAGATTTTCTGAGGTAAAAATAAGGCTTTTTCAGCATGGTATTACCAGTTTTGACGGGTACCAGAAACATGTAAATTGGTTTAAGTAGTAAGCTGGTTAACAAATGTTTAATAATTGGCTTTTTAACTATTCGAGTTAGGTGTCTTAGTTGCAATTAGAGATTTCTAAAGAACTAGATAAAACAGCGGTACAGAAGGCGAGATAAGAGAAGGCCAAGCACCAGCGCTGACTAACAACCAAATGGTTTATTGCTACCGGTGAGGCAGCACATAAAGAAAATGGCATGAGTGAAACACAAGAAAAACACGAGAATAAGATACCGCACAGCCACACAGCCCCGATTGAAAACAAGCCGCGTCACTGATTAAGATACGCACGTTCCTTAGGTAATAGATTTACCGACGGGCTGCTGATACAGGTGTCCTCTAGCGTTTGTTAACTTTTATTGCTGTTAGCCTTTGTTGTATCAGCAGACCACCGATAAATTTATTTCCTAAGGAACCTGCGTATCTTAATCAGTGACGCGGCTTGTTTTAATCGCGTTGTATGGTTGTGCAGTGTTTTATTCTCATGTTTTTCCTGTTTTACCCATGCCATTTTTTTTATATGCTGCCTCACCTGTATAGCAATAAACCATTTGGTTGTTAGTCAGCGCTGGTGTTTGTCCTTCTCTTGTCTCGTCTTCCGTAGCGCTGTTTTATCCAGTTCTTCAAAAATGTACCAAACAGCCCGTATTTGCCCTCTTCCGAAAGACTTCTAGCCGGTCGTTAGTAACAGCTATTTCAGTTTTTAGAATTTCGAGGACGCGGTTAACATCGGCGCTGTGGCCCAACAAATTTTGCCTACATCGCGCCAAAATACGCGCGCTTTCAAGAAGCTTGCAGGCAAAGCAACCTTTCCAGTGCACGTAACTCGTCGAAATATAGCCAAACTTTGTTGGGCCACAGCTCCGATGGTAACCGCGTTTTCGAAATGCTAAAAAAACTGATACGGTTATTGCTTACGGTGGGCTACACGCCTCTCAATAATTAACGAGCCTAAGAGTAATAGTTGAAAAGTTCACTGCTCAGTATTAGTTAACCAGCGTGCTAGTTAGCACGTATTAGCTGTATTATGATGTACTAGACCTCTGGCAATGCTATGCCGAAAAAGCGCTCTGATAACTCGAAAAGCCTATTTAAAAAAAAGGTTAAAGTCTTGGTCACCTAACACCGTGTATTTTGATTAGCTTTCGCGGGTAATGTTTACGTTTGCCGGGTGGCAGACAGGCCCACCAGCTGACCCGCGGTGTGTGGTGAGTGCAGGTGTGGCTGCAGCTGGTGGGCTCGGAGGGGTCGTCGCGCACCTTCCTGCTCAAGGACGAGAGCGTGAACCCGGGCACTCTGCAGCGCAAGTCCGAGGACTACTTCCTGGCCACCACCGAGCGAGCCCTGGGGGAGATCACCGAGGTATATAGGCGGAGACGAGCGCAGATTTGTTTTTGCTTCTTTAGCTGGAGGAAAGATCTCTGCGGGGATAAAGAAGTGTGGCCATCAATGCTGTACTATGTCGTAACCAAATATAGCAGCCTATATCGTCGTCGAGAGTATAGCTGCAAGCATGAAATGCGCTTCAAGAAAGGCACAGCGTATTCTATAGGACGGCTCCCTTAACCATAACGTTGGATTCCAGAGTGGCGCGCGTTCCTCCGCTGGTTCGACACGTTGAGCGGCATGTGCCGTTGACCCTGGAATCGTGCCATTGCATTCGTAGGAACACACGCAACACTGGATCTATATACAGCACGGAATGTTGCGGCGATAAGCACTCGGGATTTTTTACGCGCGTCGCCAAAATGGGATGCACACATGCACAACCTTCAGCCTGGAGTCAATTCCACACTTGATTGGCACCGGGGAAACGTGGAGAGGGAATCGGCGTCGCACACCCAATGCTATACGCGCAGCCTCCGGTAGCCCCCTCTTCGCCGTCTCTCCAAAATATTCGAAGGCCGGCCGCCATTTGGCTCGTGGCGCGCTTGTCGCTTCATCGTGCGCCAAGCTGCACACAATTCGGAAGGACTGTTTCGAAAAGTTTGCATACGTATACGTTCTCTGGCTCACTATGATGTTCCCCCGAGTTCGCCGTGAACGGGAGCTGAAACCACTCAGTGTTTCGAACTCCCGCGCTTTTCTGTTCGCTAAAGAGAACGCTGTGCATGTGGGCCCGAGCCATTAGGGAGATGTGAGCCAATAGAGAGGCTACATACCCCTTTAACCCGTCAGTACTGACTGAGTGTGGCCCGACGGGGCATGGCTGCTCAGGTGGTGTTCACACTGGAGGCCCGTGGCGGACGACCGCCCTGGTTCCTGCACACGGTGGTGGTGCAAGACATGCTCGAGGACCTGGTGTGGGTGTTCTTCGTCGAGCAGTGGCTGCACCCCGGAGGCGAGCAGGAGCCGAGCAGCTTCCGCTTCCGGCCTGCTGACGGGCGGCAGCAGGCGGACTTCTGGACGCTGTTCAGGTGAGGACGACGCCACCAACTTGGTTTGTTCCCGTGTGCAGGGAAGGGGGGGGATGGTTAACAGTTCGCGGTAGATTAGTCGGCAATTCCCTGGAGGCCTTGCTACCATGCTGGCAGTGAATAAAGGTGCAATGGTTAGTCATCTGGGGACGAACTTCGTCACCACTGAGAACCATTCGCCAAGAAAAGAGGAAGCTTCAGTCTTGTGAAGACTAGCTCTAAAGGCACATCAATGGCAGTTAGTCTCCTTCATAACCTCTTCTCTCTGTTCAGGCGGCGTCTGCAGCGCCACTTCTTCACGGGCCACACGTGGTTCAACGTGATCGCGCGCTACCGCAGCTCCAAGTTCACGCGCGCCCAGCGGGTCACGTGCGCGCTGTTCGTCATCCTGTCGGCCATGATGTTCAACGTCATGTACCACGACGTGGACACCAGCTCGGACTCGGAGCACCTCAGCTTCTTCGAGGTGCCCGTGCACTTGAACGACTTCCTGCTGGGCCTCCAGGTGAGCAGCACTGGTGTACGTCTGGCCGTGCAAGCCACCGCCGTGAGCGTTGTTATAGTCAGACCGGTTCCGCCCACTGAGGGGAAAAAGGCCCCTAGCGCTGGTCTTCAAATTAGCCTTGTCCTATGCCAGTTGCGTCCACCTCATCCCCGAAAACTTAAAAGCCTCAGCCGCCCACCTGATTTCCGGCCGACCCCTGCTACGCATGCCTTATCTTCCCCGTAAATTTCCTAATATGACGACCCGATCTTATTTTCTGCCACCCGAGCTACTTGTTTGTGCTCCATAGGAATCCATTTCGGTACCCTGACACACCATCGGTCACGTGTCCTCCGCTTTCCCGCTTGTCGCCGCTCGAAATGGTGTCCATTCATGGCCGTTTATACTGCACTTTAATAATAATAATTCGTTTTTTGGGGAAAGGAAATGGCGCAGTATCTGTCTCATATATCTTTGGACACCTGAACCGCGCCGTAAGGGAAGGGATAAAGGAGGGAGTGAAAGAAGAAAGGAAGAATAGGTGCCGTAGTGGAGGGCTCCGGAATAATTTCGACCACCTGGGGATCTTTAACGTGCACTGACATCGCACAGCACACGGGCGCCTTAGCGCTTTTCCTCCATAAAAACGCAGCCGCCGCGGTCGGGTTCGAACCCGGGAACTCCGGATCAGTAGTCGAGCGCCCTAACCACTGAGCCACCGCGGCGGGGATACTGCACTTTGTTTTTGTATTTTTTATCTTCTTCCCTCTTCGTTCGCATTTTTTATGCACGAAGTTTAACGCGATAGCGTTGCGTTGTCGTCGCATCAAAACACCGCCCATGTTAGGGACTCAATTCATTGATTGGTCGAGGGAGGTCACGTGGCCTTACCATCATCATGAGCCTGACCACACCCACTGCAGGGCAAAGGCGTCTCCCATGTGTCTCTCCAATTAACCCTGTCCTTTGCCAGCTGCGCACACCCTATGCCTGTAAACTTCCTAATCTCATCCACCCACCTAACCTTCTGCCGTCCCCTGCTACGCTTGCCGTTTCTTGGAATTCACTCCGTTACCCTTAATGACCAGCGGTTACCTTGCCTTCGCATTACATGCCCTGCCCAAGCACATTTCTTCCTCTTGATTTCGACTAGGATGTCATCACAACCTGACCTGATTGGTCAAGAGAGATTACGTGACCTTGTGACGTCGTCGTAACCTGCCCAGCGTGGCAGGTGGCAGTCAAGTTAATGATTGGTCGAGAGATCTCACGTGACATTGAGAGGTGATTGCACCTTGCCCATCTAGTTTCTAGAAAGCAACCTAGTAGAGGATATAGATGAAGAATCAGAAAAAAAATTATACATGCAAATGCAGGCACCGTCGCATCATAGCGGATATCTGCTAGCAGTTGGAATCTGGTGATTTATGGACCGAAAATTGCAAAGAAACTTACGCAGATACACACAGAAGTTGCAACAGAGACTGCAACAGATGTGAAATCTAGTGCTATCGCATTCCATTCTTAAGGTGATTAAAGAGTCTCCACAGTTTTTGCTTATATTCTAAGATACGTTGTATGGCGCCAGGGTCCTTATTGTCGCCTCCACGTATTATAGCAGTGTGCGAAAGTATCTAGACCGTACGTAACATCTAGAACAATGTTCTACGTACAGCATTGCAGGTGCTTAAGAAGCTCTCGGAGCAAGGATGCAATTAAAAAGCTAAATTTCTTACGCTCTGCATGTCGCTCAGGCTTGTACACAGATATTATAAACAAGCGCATTTTTTTCAAGGGGAACTTGTTTATTAACGCATTGTTTGCGCATATCGTAAGACTGTACCATAACACTCAATATATATATATATATATATATATATATATATATATATATATATATATATATATATATATATATATATATATATATTGTAGGGGTGTGTTTATTCGGTGAACCCAGATGATTCCAGCCGCTCAGGGGAGACTCGCAGCGAAGCGTCAGGCGTGGCGAAAGAGCAAGGCAGCGAACAACTTCTTCGTCCTTGAGAGCGGCAGCACGCGACGCATGTCAGTGGTTATATCGATGAAGATTACCACACTACAGTTTCCCCCCGGGCAGAGAAGGAGCCATCCTGGCGACTCATGGTGCCGAAAGGACAGACGGATCGTAGTAGGGCTTGATTCGGTCCACATGAACTATTTCGCGTCCACGGCGACGCAAGTCCGCAGATGGCGTAACGGGCTCAACTACGTAGTTCACAGGAGATGTTTTTTGAAGCACTCGGTATGGACCGTGATACCGAGCAAGAAGCTTCTTTGACAGGCCGGCGGTTGTGGCAGGAACCCAGAGCCACACCAGGGAGTTGGGCGCATATGAAGGCGCCTCACCAGTGTCACGATGGTGTTTTTGTTGCCATTGATTTTCCTTTGTGAGCGAACGAGCGAGCTGACGGCATTCTTCTGCATACTGGGCGGCGTCCGAGAGTGGCGTCGATTCAGAAACATCAGGGCGGTAGGGAAAAAGCGCGTCCATTGTGCAGGTTGGCTCGCGCCCGTAAAGAAGAAAAAAGGGAGAGAATCCAGTGGTGGTCTGTATCGCAGTGTTGTACGCGTAGGTTACGAAGGGAAGAACGTGGTCCCAGTTGGAATGAGCGTCGTTGACGTACATGGCCAGCATGTCACTCAGAGTACGGTTGAAGCGTTCTGTCAGGCCATTCGTCTGAGGGTGGTAAGAAGTAGCGGTGCGATGAATGATGCGACATTCTTTCAGTAGGGCCTCGAGAGCGTCGCACAAGAAAACGCGTCCGCGGTCACTGAGCAGTTCCTTCGGAGTCCCGTGGCGAAGAATCAAGTTGTTGAGAATGAACAAAGCAACGTCTCTTGCAGAGGCAGAGGGTAACGGTGATGTTTCAGTGTAGCGAGTCAGATGGTCTACTGCCACAATAATCCACCGGTTTCCAGCAGGAGTAGTCGGAAGAGGGCCATAGAGATCTATGCCAACGCGGTCAAACGGACGAGCAGGGCAGGGTAACGGCTGCAACGAAACAGAGGACTTCTGAGGAGTTTTTCGGCGTTGACAAGATTCGCAAGCGCGCACGAAATGTCTTACGAAGCGGTACATTCCACGCCAGTAAAATCGCAGACGTAGGCGTGTGTAGGTTTTCAATACGCCACCGTGAGCACATTGTGGGTCACCATGGTACGCAGCACAAATGTCGGCGCGGAGATGACGCGGGATGACTAGAAGCCACTTCCGTCCATCAAGCAAATAATTGCGGCGATAGAGAAGACCGTCACGAATGGAGAAGTGGTGTGCTTGGCGGACGAGCGCTTTGGAGGAATGACCGGGAGTAGGACTTGAGAGAAAATTCAAAAGTGCATTGATCCAGGGGTCATTCCGCTGCTCGGTAGCCATGTCGAAAGTTGTAAGAGTCGACATATCGTAGGCACAGACGTGGTCAGACGAATTATCTCTAGGCAATGGCGAGCGGGAAAGAGCATCCGCGTCCGTATGCTTCAGCCCTGATCGATAAATGACATGAATGTCAAACTCCTGGAGACGAAGAGCCCAGCGAGCAAGGCGACCGGATGGGTCTTTCAGAGAGGCAAGCCAGCACAAAGCGTGGTGATCGGTCACAACGTAAAACGGTCGACCATACACATAAGGACGAAATTTTCCGATAGCCCAAATAATGGCCAAACATTCCCTTTCTGTGACTGAATAATTAGATTCTGCCTTTGTCAATGTTCGGCTGGCGTATGCCACAACATACTCGCTGTAACCAGGCTTACGTTGGGTAAGGACGGCACCAAGCCCAATACCGCTGGCATCAGTGTGGATCTCCGTAGGCGCAGCCGGATCAAAGTGGCGTAGAATGGGCGGCGAAACCAAAAGGCGGCGTAAAGTGTCAAAGGCTTTATCGCAGGCTGGAGTCCAGGCGGAAAGGTCGGAGCTGCCGGCAAGGAGCTGGGTCAGAGGAGCGATGATAGAGGCGAAGTTCAAGATGAAACGTCGAAAGTAGGAGCAGAGGCCGATAAAGCTCCGAAGCTGCTTCAGGGAGGTTGGCTTCGGGAACTCTGCAACTGCGCGAAGTTTGGTGGGGTCGGGAAGAATGCCGTCCTTAGAAACTACGTGGCCTAAAATTGTGAGTTTTCGAGCGGCAAAGTGGCACTTCTTCAAATTCAACTGAAGCCCAGCGCCGGCGAGACACGTGAGGACATCCTTTAGGCGGAGAAGGTGAGAAGAAAAGTCGGCAGAAAAAACTACGATGTCGTCCAGATAACAAAGACAGGTCTGCCACTTGAGTCCACGAAGAACAGTGTCCATCAGGCGCTCGAAAGTAGCCGGGGCATTGCAGAGGCCAAAGGGCATAACGTTGAACTCGTATAATCCATCCGGTGTTATAAAGGCAGTTTTCGAGCGGTCATTATCAGCCATCGGTACCTGCCAGTAGCCGGAGCGCAAATCCAAAGAGGAGAAATACTCGGCTCCCTGTAAACAGTCCAAGGCGTCGTCGATTCGCGGCAAAGGATAGACATCTTTGCGCGTGATTTTGTTAAGCCGACGGTAATCGACGCAAAACCGGATGGAACCATCTTTCTTGGTGACCAAAACAACCGGAGAAGCCCATGGACTGTTAGATGGCTGTATGACGCCCCGGCGAAGCATGTCGTCCACGTTGTCAGCAATGACTTGGCGCTCAGAGGCCGACACTCGATAAGGACGCTGTCGTAAAGGTGCGTTTGTACCAGTGTCGATTGCGTGCGTAACGACAGACGTGCGACCCAGAGCAGTGTGAGGAAGGTCGAAGGCAGAAGTGAAGTTCTGTAGAAGAGCAGCGAGTTGATCGCGTTGTGCGGGTGGGAGATCTGCGTCAATAGCTTGTTGAAGAACATCGGGTGGCGTCGAAGCGGTCGCTGTATCGCAAGAGCTGAGCACATTAACGTCTAATGAAGTAGGCGTTGCAGGAAGAGTATTTACAAGCGCGGGATCAAGTTCTTCAATACGACCGAGACACTCGCCGCGTAGCAGGACGGACGGGCACGAAAATGGATTTGAGACGTACATTGCACTAAGGCCATCTTCGATCTTGAGGACCGCAAATGGAAGCAGGAGGCAGGGATGGCGTGAAGCGGCGTCGGAAGGTGTGAAGAAGACAGTCGAACTAATAACGCTTTCACAGGAGAGTGGAACGAGGGCAGCAGAAAATGGAGGAATGTCTGTGTCACTGGCGACGAGGAGTTTTGCAGGCCGGGTAGGGACGTCACACAAGACGGTATCACAAAGAGGTAAAAAGGAAACTTCCGCGCGGGCGCAGTCAATAACGGCATGATGAGTGGAAAGGAAATCGTAGCCCAGGATGATGTCGTGTGAGCAGCGAGACAGTACAATAAACTCGATGGTGTATAAGACGTCTTCGATGAGAACACGGGCCGTGCACGCCGCTGAGGGATGAATGCGCTGTGATGAGGCGGTGCGAAGCGAAAAGTCGGAAAGTGCGGTGGTCACCTTACGAAGACGACGGCAAAGAGCTTCACTGATGACTGATACGGCAGCGCCCGTGTCGACTAGAGCGAGTACTGCGACGCCGTCGACAAACACTTGAATTACGTTAGTGGGAGAACACCGAGGACTTGAAGAGTTCGAACCAAGCGCAGTTCTTGCCCCGGGAACTGCGACTGTTAGTTTCCCTCAACGGTGCCGGTAGAACGTCGGAGTGGGGACGGGGAACGGCGACGAGGGGAAGGTGATCGGCGAGCTGTGTACGTTTGATTGTCACGAGATACAAATTCGGAACTGGGCGGATTTCTCGGCGAGGGCTGGTCTGTATTGTAGGAGTAGTTCCATAGTTCAGGTCGAGAAGGTGGAAGGCGTTGGCGGCAAAGGCGTGCGACATGGCCCGGCAGCCCGCAAGAGTAGCAGATTGGTCGGTTGTCCGCGGTACGCCAAGGGTTCGTAGGGCGTTGGCGTACCCTTGGAATAGGGACATGGAATGCAGACCCAGGCAAAGGCGAAGGAAGGTTGGAAGGAGCGGCCTGGTAGGAAAGAGATGCTGATGGCATGAGCGGCCTGGCCGCAACTTGGGCGTAAGTCAGTGGTGCCGTTACTTGCGCTGGCACGGGGCTGGGCGGCAGCACAGGGCTGGGCGGGAGCATGGAGCTGGGAGGAAGAACGTCAGCGATGTGATCTTGAACGGCACGCCGTATGGTAGGGGCCAAAGACGGAGCCATGTCAGGAACAAGGCGGCCACTATCCTGTAACTGAGGGACCAGCGATAGCTGGCGGGCGACCTCTTCTCGAACGAAGGCTTTGATTTGCTGAAGTAAAGGGCTGTCCTCTGATGGGGTAGAACCGCCCAGCGCAAGTGTAGAGATGGCGTCGTCTCTAACACCGGACCGCCGGGTAGAAGCGCGCTTCTTACGAAGCACGTCGTAGCTCTGGCAAAGCTTGATCACGTCACTCACCGTGGCAGGATTTTTTACCCAGAGCATTTGGCACGCGTCGTCAGAGATGCCTTTCATGATGTTCTCGATCTTATCCGCTTCAGTCATTAGCGGATCGACACGCTTGCATAGGTCCACGATGTCCTCTATATAACTAGTGAACGACTCATCGACTTGCTGAGTGCGCTCACGCAAGCGTTGTTCTGCCCGGAGCTTGCGAACTGCAGGGCGGCCGAACACTTCTGCAAAATTCTTTTTAAATGCAGACCAAGATGGCAGGTCTGCCTCATGGTTGCGAAACCAGAGGTTCGCCACGTCAGTCAGATAAAAGATTACATTGCTTAGCTTGATAGCGTCGTCCCATCTGTTGTAGCTACTGACGCGCTCATATGCCGCCAACCAATCGTCGACGTCCTGGTCGGCTGTGCCACTGAAGAAGCACGGATCACGCTGCCGTAGAGCTCCAGAACACAGCACGGTGGTTGGGAGGGGCGACGATGTCGTGGCAGTGTCATCCGGCATGCTGGAAGCAGAGGGTAACGTGCGGCTTCTTAGTTCCAGGGTGGACGGGAACGTACCCAGCAGCACCTGCACCAATTGTAGGGGTGTGTTTATTCGGTGAACCCAGATGATTCCAGCCGCTCAGGGGAGACTCGCAGCGAAGCGTCAGGCGTGGCGAAAGAGCAAGGCAGCGAACAACTTCTTCGTCCTTGAGAGCGGCAGCACGCGACGCATGTCAGTGGTTATATCGATGAAGATTACCACACTACAATATATATATATATATATATACAGATCCCTCCTCGAGACGTTTGAAGTTTCCTGCTATTTATTGTAACAACGCACGCCATTGGTTTTCCGTGACAGTCTGAAACAAACTTTAAAAGCAAGCTTTTGTTACGCATCGGAATATTCCACAGCTGCCTAGCAATTAAAAATAATGTCTAAGGAAGTTGGACTCTAGTTCTTTGCATATCTTTTATTTCTTGGCTTCATGCATAGACAGCCATGAAGTACGAATGCTTGTTTCTGAAACTTGCGTGAGGCAATTCCAAATTATGGCTCACTATTTCTGCCCTCGTTTGAATAAACTTTGACCCGCAGGTGAGCCTGGTGACGGTGCCGCTGGGCGTGTTCGTCATCTTCGTGTTCAGCAACTGCCGACCGCGGCCCATGAGCGCGGCTCCCGAGCGCCGGAAGCCGCGCATCTCGCTCTTCAGCTACCTGGACAACCTGTCGCACAACTACTCCGAGTCGCGCAGCGAGCACCGCACCCAGATGCTGCAGGTATGTGCGCACTCGATCTTAAAGGGTTTCGTCTGTAACATCCCTCTGTTTGCGGAACAAAATACTTGCAGTAGAAGGTGTTCTTGGAGCCTTTTGTAGGGACCATGTAATGAGCAATGACTACGGCATGTGGTGCCAGACTGACCATTTCCAAACTATGAAGGAAGCAATCGACATCCGCTGGCGATAACAGGGTGGGGTGCGACAAATCTGCGTTGACTTATTAATTGTACTCTTCGCTTTTATATTCATCGCCTTCCCATGGCATTGCTGAACTTGTTTTCGCTGTGGGGTTTTGGTGAGCGTATACGGTTCTGAAGGGTAGGTGTCTCTGGGTGGATGTAGGCGCCGAGGCCTAGATGGCGCACGAAACGCGAATCTGCTTACCTAACTGAAGTTTCGTGTATAGGAGCAGGCATTTCAGGCATTCTTATCAATTTAGTTTGCAGTAAGCGTCATTAAAAATTTGATTCTTGTTTAGTTCATACGCAGCTAGAAAAAAAAAATAATGATATATCATGTGGTTTTAATCCATTATTCAGGAGTACGCCCGGCTAGTTCGCGAGGGGCGCCGAGGCCTGCTGCCCTGGTGGTTCCAGCTGGTCGGCTGGGTGGTGGCGATTGCCGGCTCGCTCGTCTGCTCGGTGGTGATCTGCTTGTACGGCTTCTCGTACGGCGACAAGCGCTCCAAGGAGTGGCTTTTCCGCTCCCTGACCGGCCTGCTGCATAACGAGATCATTCTGGAGCCGCTCAAGGTCATCCTCATCTCGGCCTGCCTCGCCCGACTCATACCGAGGCCACCCGAGGTGGACGACTACAGCCTGCGCAACACGCTCACCGAGCTGCCCGACGACCTGAGGCCGTGACGGCCTCCGCTGCTCCTACGGCGCAGTGTGATCGTCGGGCGAGAGAGGGCGCCACCTTTTAGTGCTGCGCGGTGTTGCAAAACTTTGAATGCGTTTCATTCCAAACGTGGTGGCAACAACAAAAGAAATGAAGATTGTTCTTTTTTTTGCTTCTATAATGACGTTACGTGGGACTTTTAGGCTCCTGTACTATATGATGACTAGATCGGTGCGTAATGGTGCCAAGATTTAAAAACGTGACGCTCTTTTTACTCATTTGCCCAGGCTACAGACATGTGGTCTACACATAACTGGCTTCTCCTAAAGTTCTTCGTGAAAATTTCTTTGAGATTTTGAGTATGGAGTGCCTTAATATTGAATGTTTAAGATAAGTTTCTCCAGTGCTACTTCGTATGCCGGAACTGTGTCGTTTTGGCGGGAAAGAAAAATATTCGGAGCATGAGAACTGTTTTCTTGCTTTACTGGGGAAAATGTACGCACTGCTTTGCGTTATAATTCACTACGTCGATTTGAGACACTTGCAAACGGAATCATCACATTTCTTTGCCATGTTTCGTTTTGTTGTTGTCTGTACATAGTTTTTTTCTCTGCACTTCTTAACTTACGCACCGTGGTTTTTATGAAATAATACAATAAAATTTTGGAGCTTGGAAGTCTTTCTTCTTAATAACACGGAGATTTGTCTCGCAGTCTACATCATGTAAATGTTACCTTGCTGGTCGACAGATGACGTCTTGTACGGCGACCGGTGGTCAAACGGTCAAGTCTCTGCTATGTGTTTCCCCGTCCTTTTTTTCGTTCCTTTCCTCGTACTTTAGGCTAAGGCGCTTATTTCGCTTGCGCCAGCCCGCTAAAAGAGATTAGCCACAGCATCATGATGTTCATCACCATTGGACAAATTGGTGTTCCGAGCCTCACACGATATATAAAGGCCGCCTTGTTGACAGGGCCCAAAGGGAGGTTGAACCTGCTGTGAAGAGCTCAGGATGCTCCAAGACACCGGTAATCTTGTCTCCTGTATGCTGCTGGAGTGAAGAGTGCGGCAGCAACAGAGGCTGTGAGGGCGAAATCGATCTTTCGATCTCGACGGGCAGAAGTGAAAATAATCTGCTCTACCTACACCCTACCTCCAGAGAGCATGTGCTCCGGAACTGGCATGAGCAGTAGAGCGACAGCTGCATACGCCGGACCATCAGAGATGCGCTCACCCTCGGCCTCACTTCTCGACCTCAGCCCGGCACCGACGTTGAGCTCGGAGGCGCCGAGGCTTCCGAGCTGCACATCACGGATGCCAGCGTCGCCACCGACGACGAGGCCTGGACGCGGGTCAACCGCGAGCCGGGAGACACGTCGCCCGAGCCCAGCACTTCACAGCAGAACGAGCTGGCCTTCCAGGGAGGCCTGTACACCCAAATGAGACGCAACCGCAGGCAACAAGAGCGAATCGAGAATTTCGCTACTCTCAAGACAGGCAGAAAGTCCGCATCTGACTCGAGGTGCCATTTTTTAAATAACTAATTTCTCGCTGCCTGTGGCATCTTTTGCAGCAGTCCTTGGCGAAATATGCGCTTGAGGAAATTCCGGATATTCTGAGAAATAAAAGTGGGCTCAATAATGCTTCCTACCATGAAAAAAAGCCGCTTTCATGGAAACTGCTTGTGATCGGCGCCTTTTTCTTTAACAGTTCAATGGGAGAGCTCGTTTTAAAGGTTGAAGCATGCGTTTGCGACGGCACCTGACGGTTTGCAGCGACCGCTACCTGAAGATCGCTAAAGGGGGGGGGGGGGTAACCAAGTCCTGCTTTAGAATCTTCACCGCTCTCGAGAAAGGCAGAAGGTGCGCATCTGAATGGACATAGCCCTCGTTCGGGCGCAGTGGGGCCGTGCGGGCACGCAGGAATCACGCGGTGAGCGGCGAACAACGCAGCGCACATCCAAAGCGCGTTCACCACGAAGCTTGCGGCTTGCTGCCCGTTCGTTCGGCGCGGAAGCTATGCTGGCGTTCGTAGCATCGGATTTGTCGAGAACGATGTGCCGACGAACTACGACTGCAACAAGTCCCTCGCGTTTCGGCAAGGCGCCTGGCAGCGCTTCTACGTGGTTTGCCGCTCCGCGCGTCCGTTTCACGGTACGTAGACTGACTTCTTCATAAACAAGCAATGCTATAAATATCCACTCGTTATATTATCCATTGGTTATAAGTTTGGTTGTATCCACCGATATGAGAGTACGCGAACGTAAAGAATTTGAATGCCATTTCACAAGTATTTCTATAAAATATTGCTACTGAAAGCTCTTATAACAAGCTTTGTAGTGAGGATGGCGGTATTCTCTCAAGCTGGCATATTGCTACCACGACGTCAAATAACGCGTATTTTAACATGACTATTGCTTAAGATGATCGATAAATTCATCGAAGTGCGCTCAATGCCCCTCTGGAAGGAAATTTAGTTTGTTGGGGTTTAACTTCCCAAAGTGACTGATGCTATGAGAGGTGCCGGGGTGGGGGGCTCCGGAGGTTTTGACCACCTGGGGTTCTTTAACATGCACTGACGTGGCACAGTGCACGGGCCTCTAGAGTTTCGACTCCATCGAGATTCGACCGCCGCGGCCGACATTTGGCCCGCGTCTTTTGGGTTGGCAGCCGGGCGCCATGACCACTTAGCCACCGCGGCGGCTTTTGAAGAAATTTTAATGTCTTAGATTGACTGAGTCAGTGAAACTTTTTGTCGCGAAGGGATTCTCCTGGCAAATGTAGCCCACTGAGTCTATGGCACTAGTGGTGTTTGCTGTCTCGCGAGCTCTGTGGAGCAGTTTGAGCTGTTCAAGGTTCGAACAGGACAGCGCAGCCTCCCACTGTTCCGGTGTTGCTGCGTTGTTTATAAGCGTAGCCTGAGTTTTACAGGCAACGTGGTAAGTCATAGGGTGTTCCCCGCATACCGGGAATTTGTTCTCATCTGTTGTCGGTTAGACTTTCGTGAGTAGACTCAGATTGGGGTATGTATCGGTCTGCAACCGACTGTTCACTACTGACGTCTTTGTTGGGAGAGGGGTAGGTCCTCCCGAGAACTCTTTGGCGTTCTAAGATGGCTCCATATCGTCTAGTGAATGTGTCCAGTTCCTCGTCGCAATACGCCTCCCGGTTGGCGTATGCTCGGGCGTACAGAACATAACTGCGCTTGCCTGTCGTCTGGAAAGAACACAGCATTCTAACTTCTCACGAAGTGTTAAGTCGGTTTAATGTTTTCTTGGCTTCAGACAATCCCTCACTACCATTTTATAGGCATACATTACGAAAAAAACTTTCACAGCAAAAGATAACACTAAACTATCCACCTCGTTAAAGAGATTATTAGTGTATATGTTACACAAGAACAGATGTGTAGTGGGCTATTACTCAAAGTGTAGAGTTTGTGGACTTGCTGGTATCATCCGTAGCAAATAAAGAGTAATCTGACGAGTTCCTCGTCGTCATTGTCAGCATCACGTCGTAGGCAGTGTACACGAGCCTATTGGTGCGCTCATCCGGGTAAGGACACAGCCCAGGCGCGGAGTCCAGGTCGAGCGAGTAGATTGCCATGCAAGTCGGCAGTTCAGCCAACAGCATCGAGTGCAGCACTGGCCTCATTTTCTTCCACATGTGCAGCGTCCACTCGAAGCTGAAGAAGGCATTTTTCGTCCAGCCATACGCTGACCACGCTTCCTCGTTGACCGTGACCGAAGACAGTCTGCAGAAGGATGAAAGCTTCTCCAGTGACCAGCGAGAGCATGGTGCTCCCAGAACCGCAGGATGCCCCTCGACAATATGGAACACGAGCACGCCAGCCATCACGGACACGCATCGCGCTAGGCCAGATTCGTTGGAGTATCTGAGCGCGGGCTGCTCCAGGAAGGCGCGGGCGCCGCGAAAAGTCAGGCTGATATGCTTCTGGCCGTACACAGGCAGCAAGGCAGTCGAGAAGCCCGCCGTGCAGGAGTCGCCTGGAGCAGGCAGGTGCGTCTCCAGCACGAAAACGCTCAGCGGAGTTACCAGCTGGTCGAGTAGCCAGTTGGGAAGCAATTTGGATGCCGTGTGGTCGTTCAGTCCTTCGAAGCTCGCGCCCAAGACCAGGAACATGCCGGGGTTAACGATGGCTAATCTCTCCAGTACTGCAGCCAGCTCGGGAACTTCAGCTACGGCGATGCGAACGTTGAGGAACGCAAGCCCGACCATTCGCAGCTGGATCAGCGTCCGATTGAGCAATCGTACCTGCCGTTCATGGAGTCTGACGTTCCCCCACTCGTGCGACGGCAACAGACGCGAAAGCTTGAACTGCAACCTGAGTCGAAGAAACGACCTCCACGATTCCAAGCTGGTGGGCACCAAGGTGCGGTTCTGGGCGTCAAAGCTTACGTGGGTGTAGATTATCCAGTTGCAGACGCCGTCTGGAGGATAGACACCGTGCTGCTGCGTCGCGTAGCTTCCGGCCGTGCAGAGCAGGAATTTCTCGGGTCGCTCGCCTGGTGTGAACTGGCGGCGCTTGAACAGCGGACGGGCGGGGTGGGTGGCGTAAGTAGACGCGTTTTGAGCCAGCTTATTCTCGGCGGAGTCGAATAGGATGACAAATAAAAAAACTAACACGCAACTGATGGCGCTGAAAATTACCATGGCTTGGCTGCACGTTTGATCCTTGTGATTCTCGACAAACGCCGACGGTAGGTCGTCAAATTCTTCATCGCTGGAGCCAAAGCTGGAAGATGAGTCCTCTTCCAGCGACGTTTGGGGGGAAAAATACCCGAAATGGGATGAAGGTTGCGCTGCATCCCGAACTGCGTTCTTCTTCATTGGTCTCGCGCTCGTCCTCGCGAACGCCGCAGTCTTTCTTCACTTCGTTCCCCGAAAAAGTAGCGCGCCCTCTGGAAGGCGGTTAACACATCTTCAAGAAAATTTCAGGAGGAGGAGGAAGGAGGAGGGAGAAAAATTATTTATAGGCCAGCACTAAGGCTCAATAAAGAAGAGCGCTTGCTCCGGCAAGGCCCCGCTTATAAACCGCCGAAACACAGCAAAGCCAAGCACGCTGAATAAATAAATAATTGGTTTTCGGGGAAAGGAAATGGCGCAGTATCTGTATCATATATCGTTGGACACCTGAACCGCGCCCTAAGGGAAGCGATAAAGGAGGGAGTGAAAGAAGAAGGGAAGAATGAGGTGCCGTAGTGGAGGGCTCCGGAATAATTTCGACCACCTGGGGATCTTTAACGTGCACTGACATCGCACAGAACACGGGCGCCTTAGCGTTTTGCCTCCACAAAAACGCAGCTGCCGCGGTCGGGTTAGAACCCGGGAACTCCGGATCAATAGTCGAGCGCCCTAACTACTGAGCCACCGCGGCGGGTGCCAAGCACGCTGATTCCCCAAACGCTGAATCCACAAATATCCGAGAGAAACACTCGAGTGGACGCTAAGTTTGAACACCTGTTGCGAGCTAGCCCCCAACCTAAGAAATGTGTGTTCTATGTAGATAGAAACCGTATGACTCCACCAGCAGCGGTGTACGGCGAACAGTTGCGTCACAATTTTAATGCGAAAATGGTTTTTCAGGAAAGAAAATAGCGCCATAACTGTTTCATATCTCGATGGGCACCTCAGCCGCACCTTCCGGACTGGGAAAGCAAACAGTTCAATGTGCATATGTTGCCGGTTCGAATCGTGGTCGCAAGCTAGCTGCTTATTTAACTAGAACCCGTAAGCTATTTACAAAGAGAAATGGTATGACACAACCCGGAAGCGTGTATGCCGAACGATTTCTCAGAATTTTGGCACGAATTTAGCCGGCAATACTAGCACAACACTGAGGCTAGACCGGTGTGGGATATTTATGAAGAATCACAGTCATGCCATTGTTTGAAACTGCGGCACTCGGCTTGCTGTGTGCATTCTAGTGCCGCCTGATGGCGTCACTTTATTTCTGTTGTCATCACTGTGATTCTCTGTACCAGCTGCTAGTGCACGCACTAATACATGCCGCCTGCTTATCCTGTAATGGGGCTAGTAAGACTTTAATGTTGGCAGGAACCTGTGATAGAGCATCGGTTACGTTAGCAGACTGAAATTTTTTCGTCACAAATTTCACTCTAAGTAAACTGTGGAAAGAAATCACATCGTTCAAAACAAGGCATTGCCATGCGAATGTTCGCTAACCTAGCAAAGAATGTAACAGAAGATGAATGCTACTTGCTAAGTGCGTGAGACCTTAAGCAGTAGTGAGGTAAATATCATAAACAAAGCCACATTTTTGGAAGCGGTCACCCATCGGCGCAAGCAGAAGATATTGCTGTTGTAAATGGATGCGTAGTTAGCCTAGAAATGGCATTGGGTGCGTCTCCTTCACTTTCCGCCTCGACTTTCTTGTGCAGTTTCGAGTATTCTTCACTCTTTATTCCTCAGAAAAGAATTCAGGGACGTTTCGATCAATGTAAAATGTGGTTTCATCGCCAGAAATTGTGCTGAGAGAGTTTTTTTTTATGCCCCCTAAAAAAGAAATGATCAGAAAATACTAGAGAAGCCAGATTAACCACCACACCCGCATTTACTTTTAGGACCGGCGAAATGCAGCGGCGCTATTAGTCCTTTCGTAGTGTACGCCACCGCGATGCCTCTGTGGGTGTGGTGCTGGGCTGCTTGCCCGAAGGACGCGGGTTCTATCCCGGCGGCGGCTGTCGCGTTCCATGGGGGCGGAGTGTTGGAGGCCCGTGCGCTGTGCGGTGTCAGTGAGATTTGAGGAACCCCATCTTGTCGGAGTTTCCGGAGTGCTTTGCTTCGGTGTCTCTCATAGCCTAGTGAAGCGCCATTTTTTAAATGATTAATTTCTCGCTGCCTGTGGCATCTTTTGCGGCCGTTCTTGGCGAAATATGCGCTGGAGGAAATTCCGGACATTCTGAGAAATAAAAGTAGGCTCAATAATGCTTCCTACCATAAAAAAAAGCCGCTTTCATGGGAACTGCTCGTGATCGGCACCTTTTTCTTAGAGAGTTCAATGGGAGGGCTGGTTTTAAAGGTTGGAGGATGCGTTTGTGACGCCGCCTGACGGTTTGCAGAGACCGCTACCTGAAGATCGCAAAGGTGGGTTAACCAAGTCCTGCTTTGGAATTTCGCTGCTCTCGACAAAGGCTGAAGGTGCGCATCTGAATGAGGTGCCATTTTTTAAATCATTAATTTCTCGCTGCCTGTGGCATCTTTTGCGGCGTATCTTGGCGAGATATCCGCTTGGGGAAATTCCGGACATTCTGAGAAATAAAAATGAGCTCAATAATGCTTCCTACCATGAAAAAAAGCCGCTTTCATGGAAACTGCTTGTGATCGGAGCCTTTTTCTTTAAGAGTTCAATGGGAGAGCACGATTTAAAGGTTGGAGCATGCGTTTGTGACGCCACCTCACGGTTTGCAGACGACCGCTACCTGAAGATCGCAAAGGTGGGTTAACCAAGTCCTGCTTTGGAATTTCGCTGCTCTCTACAAAGGCTGAAGGTGCGCATCTGAATGAGGTGCCATTTTTTAAATCATTAATTTCTCGCTGCCTGTGGCATCTTTTGCGGCGGTTCTTGGCGAAATATGCGCTTGAGGAAATCCCGGTCATTCTGAGAAATAAAAGTGGGCTTAATAATGCTTCCTACCATGAAAAAAAGCCGCTTTCATGGAAACTGCTTGTGATCGGCGCCTTTTTCTTTAAGAGTTCAATGGGAGAGCTCGTTTTAAAGGTTGGAGCATGCGTTTGTGACGCCACCTCACGGTTTGCAGAGACCGCTACCTGAAGATCGCAAAGGTGGGTTAACCAAGTCCTGCTTTGGAATTTCGCTGCTCTCTACAAAGGCTGAAGGTGCGCATCTGAATGAGGTGCCATTTTTTAAATCATTAATTTCTCGCTGCCTGTGGCTTCTTTTGCGGCGGTTCTTGGCGAAATATGCGCTTGAGGAAATCCCGGTCATTCTGAGAAATAAAAGTGGGCTTAATAATGCTTCCTACCATGAAAAAAAGCCGCTTTCATGGAAACTGCTTGTGATCGGCGCCTTTTTCTTTAAGAGTTCAATGGGAGGGCTCGTTTTAAAGGTTGGAGCATGCGTTTGTGACGCCACCTCACGGTTTGCAGAGACCGCTACCTGAAGATCGCAAAGGTGGGTTAACCAAGTCCTGCTTTGGAATTTCGCTGCTCTCTACAAAGGCTGAAGGTGCGCATCTGAATGAGGTGCCATTTTTTAAATCATTAATTTCTCGCTGCCTGTGGCATCTTTTGCGGCGGTTCTTGGCGAAATATGCGCTTGAGGAAATCCCGCTCATTCTGAGAAATAAAAGTGGGCTCAATATTGCTTCCTACCATAAAAAAAAGCCGCTTTCATGGAAACTGCTTGTGATCGGCGCCTTTTTCTTTAAGAGTTCAATGGGAGGGCTCGTTTTAAAGGTTGGAGCATGCGTTTGCGACGCCACCTGACGGTTTGCAGCGACCGCTACCTGAAGATCGCAAAGGTGGGTTAACCAAGTCCTGCTTTAGCATTTCGCTGCTCTCGAGAAAGGCAGAAGATGCGGATCTGAATGAGGTGCCATTTTTTTAATCGTTAATTTCTCGGTTCCTGTGGCTATGTTCTTGGCGAAATATGCGCTTGAGGAAATCCCGCTCATTCTGAGAAATAAAAGTGGGCTCAATATTGCTTCCTACCATAAAAAAAGCCGCTTTCATGGAAACTGCTTGTGATCGGCGCCTTTTTCTTTAAGAGTTCAATGGGAGGGCTCGTTTTAAAGGTTGGAGCATGCGTTTGCGACGCCACCTGACGGTTTGCAGCGACCGCTACCTGAAGATCGCAAAGGTGGGTTAACCAAGTCCTGCTTTAGCATTTCGCTGCTCTCGAGAAAGGCAGAAGATGCGGATCTGAATGAGGTGCCATTTTTTAAATCGTTAATTTCTCGCTGCCTGTGGCTTCTTTTGCGGCGGTTCTTGGCGAAATATGCGCTTGAGGAAATCCTGCTCATTCTGAGAAATAAAAGTGGGCTCAATATTGCTTCCTACCATAAAAAAAAGCCGCTTTCATGGAAACTGCTTGTGATCGGCGCCTTTTTCTTTAAGAGTTCAATGGGAGGGCTCGTTTTAAAGGTTGGAGCATGCGTTTGCGACGCCACCTGACGGTTTGCAGCGACCGCTACCTGAAGATCGCAAAGGTGGGTTAACCAAGTCCTGCTTTAGCATTTCGCTGCTCTCGAGAAAGGCAGAAGATGCGGATCTGAATGAGGTGCCATTTTTTTAATCGTTAATTTCTCGGTTCCTGTGGCTTCTTTTGCGGCGGTTCTTGGCGAAATATGCGCTTGAGGAAATCCCGCTCATTCTGAGAAATAAAAGTGGGCTCAATATTGCTTCCTACCATAAAAAAAGCCGCTTTCATGGAAACTGCTTGTGATCGGCGCCTTTTTCTTTAAGAGTTCAATGGGAGGGCTCGTTTTAAAGGTTGGAGCATGCGTTTGCGACGCCACCTGACGGTTTGCAGCGACCGCTACCTGAAGATCGCAAAGGTGGGTTAACCAAGTCCTGCTTTAGCATTTCGCTGCTCTCGAGAAAGGCAGAAGATGCGGATCTGAATGAGGTGCCATTTTTTTAATCGTTAATTTCTCGGTGCCTGTGGCTTCTTTTGCGGCGGTTCTTGGCGAGATATGCGCTTGAGGAAATCCTGCTCATTCTGAGAAATAAAAGTGGGCTCAATATTGCTTCCTACCATAAAAAAAGCCGCTTTCATGGAAACTGCTTGTGATCGGCGCCTTTTTCTTTAAGAGTTCAATGGGAGGGCTCGTTTTAAAGGTTGGAGCATGCGTTTGCGACGCCACCTGACGGTTTGCAGCGACCGCTACCTGAAGATCGCAAAGGTGGGTTAACCAAGTCCTGCTTTAGCATTTCGCTGCTCTCGAGAAAGGCAGAAGATGCGGATCTGAATGAGGTGCCATTTTTTTAATCGTTAATTTCTCGGTTCCTGTGGCTTCTTTTGCGGCGGTTCTTGGCGAAATATGCGCTTGAGGAAATCCCGCTCATTCTGAGAAATAAAAGTGGGCTCAATATTGCTTCCTACCATAAAAAAAGCCGCTTTCATGGAAACTGCTTGTGATCGGCGCCTTTTTCTTTAAGAGTTCAATGGGAGGGCTCGTTTTAAAGGTTGGAGCATGCGTTTGCGACGCCACCTGACGGTTTGCAGCGACCGCTACCTGAAGATCGCAAAGGTGGGTTAACCAAGTCCTGCTTTAGCATTTCGCTGCTCTCGAGAAAGGCAGAAGATGCGGATCTGAATGAGGTGCCATTTTTTTAATCGTTAATTTCTCGGTTCCTGTGGCTTCTTTTGCGGCGGTTCTTGGCGAAATATGCGCTTGAGGAAATCCCGCTCATTCTGAGAAATAAAAGTGGGCTCAATATTGCTTCCTACCATAAAAAAAAGCCGCTTTCATGGAAACTGCTTGTGATCGGCGCCTTTTTCTTTAAGAGTTCAATGGGAGGGCTCGTTTTAAAGGTTGGAGCATGCGTTTGTGACGCCACCTCACGGTTTGCAGAGACCGCTACCTGAAGATCGCAAAGGTGGGTTAACCAAGTCCTGCTTTGGAATTTCGCTGCTCTCGACAAAGGCTGAAGGTGCGCATCTGAATGAGGTGCCATTTTTTAAATCATTAATTTCTCGCTGCCTGTGGCTTCTTTTGCGGCGGTTCTTGGCGAAATATGCGCTTGAGGAAATCCCGCTCATTCTGAGAAATAAAAGTGGGCTCAATAATGCTTCCTACCATGAAAAAAAGCCGCTTTCATGGAAACTGCTTGTGATCGGCGCCTTTTTCTTTAAGAGTTCAATGGGAGAGCTCGTTTTAAAGGTTGGAGCATGCGTTTGCGACGCCACCTCACGGTTTGCAGCGACCGCTACCTGAAGATCGCAAAGGTGGGTTAACCAAGTCCTGCTTTAGAATTTCGCTGCTCTCGAGAAAGGCAGAAGATGCGGATCTGAATGAGGTGCCATTTTTTAAATCATTAATTTCTCGCTGCCTGTGGCTTCTTTTGCGGCGGTTCTTGGCGAAATATGCGCTTGAGGAAATCCCGCTCATTCTGAGAAATAAAAGTGGGCTCAATAATGCTTCCTACCATGAAAAAAAGCCGCTTTCATGGAAACTGCTTGTGATCGGCGCCTTTTTCTTTAAGAGTTCAATGGGAGGGCTCGTTTTAAAGGTTGGAGCATGCGTTTGCGACGCCACCTGACGGTTTGCAGCGACCGCTACCTGAAGATCGCAAAGGTGGGTTAACCAAGTCCTGCTTTAGAATTTCGCTGCTCTCTACAAAGGCTGAAGGTGCGCATCTGAATGAGGTGCCATTTTTTAAATCATTAATTTCTCGCTGCCTGTGGCTTCTTTTGCGGCGGTTCTTGGCGAAATATGCGCTTGAGGAAATCCGCTCATTCTGAGAAATAAAAGTGGGCTCAATAATGCTTCCTACCATAAAAAAAGCCGCTTTCATGGAAACTGCTTGTGATCGGCGCCTTTTTCTTTAAGAGTTCAATGGGAGAGCTCGTTTTAAAGGTTGGAGCATGCGTTTGCGACGCCACCTGACGGTTTGCAGCGACCGCTACCTGAAGATCGCAAAGGTGGGTTAACCAAGTCCTGCTTTAGCATTTCGCTGCTCTCGAGAAAGGCAGAAGATGCGGATCTGAATGAGGTGCCATTTTTTAAATCATTAATTTCTCGGTTCCTGTGGCTTCTTTTGCGGCGGTTCTTGGCGAAATATGCGCTTGAGGAAATCCCGCTCATTCTGAGAAATAAAAGTGGGCTCAATATTGCTTCCTACCATAAAAAAAGCCGCTTTCATGGAAACTGCTTGTGATCGGCGCCTTTTTCTTTAAGAGTTCAATGGGAGGGCTCGTTTTAAAGGTTGGAGCATGCGTTTGCGACGCCACCTGACGGTTTGCAGCGACCGCTACCTGAAGATCGCAAAGGTGGGTTAACCAAGTCCTGCTTTAGCATTTCGCTGCTCTCGAGAAAGGCAGAAGATGCGGATCTGAATGAGGTGCCATTTTTTTAATCGTTAATTTCTCGGTTCCTGTGGCTTCTTTTGCGGCGGTTCTTGGCGAAATATGCGCTTGAGGAAATCCCGCTCATTCTGAGAAATAAAAGTGGGCTCAATATTGCTTCCTACCATAAAAAAAGCCGCTTTCATGGAAACTGCTTGTGATCGGCGCCTTTTTCTTTAAGAGTTCAATGGGAGGGCTCGTTTTAAAGGTTGGAGCATGCGTTTGCGACGCCACCTGACGGTTTGCAGCGACCGCTACCTGAAGATCGCAAAGGTGGGTTAACCAAGTCCTGCTTTAGCATTTCGCTGCTCTCGAGAAAGGCAGAAGATGCGGATCTGAATGAGGTGCCATTTTTTTAATCGTTAATTTCTCGGTTCCTGTGGCTTCTTTTGCGGCGGTTCTTGGCGAAATATGCGCTTGAGGAAATCCCGCTCATTCTGAGAAATAAAAGTGGGCTCAATATTGCTTCCTACCATAAAAAAAGCCGCTTTCATGGAAACTGCTTGTGATCGGCGCCTTTTTCTTTAAGAGTTCAATGGGAGGGCTCGTTTTAAAGGTTGGAGCATGCGTTTGCGACGCCACCTGACGGTTTGCAGCGACCGCTACCTGAAGATCGCAAAGGTGGGTTAACCAAGTCCTGCTTTAGCATTTCGCTGCTCTCGAGAAAGGCAGAAGATGCGGATCTGAATGAGGTGCCATTTTTTTAATCGTTAATTTCTCGGTTCCTGTGGCTTCTTTTGCGGCGGTTCTTGGCGAGATATGCGCTTGAGGAAATCCCGCTCATTCTGAGAAATAAAAGTGGGCTCAATATTGCTTCCTACCATAAAAAAAAGCCGCTTTCATGGAAACTGCTTGTGATCGGCGCCTTTTTCTTTAAGAGTTCAATGGGAGGGCTCGTTTTAAAGGTTGGAGCATGCGTTTGCGACGCCACCTGACGGTTTGCAGCGACCGCTACCTGAAGATCGCAAAGGTGGGTTAACCAAGTCCTGCTTTAGCATTTCGCTGCTCTCGAGAAAGGCAGAAGATGCGGATCTGAATGAGGTGCCATTTTTTAAATCATTAATTTCTCGCTGCCTGTGGCTTCTTTTGCGGCGGTTCTTGGCGAAATATGCGCTTGAGGAAATCCCGCTCATTCTGAGAAATAAAAGTGGGCTCAATAATGCTTCCTACCATAAAAAAAGCCGCTTTCATGGAAACTGCTTGTGATCGGCGCCTTTTTCTTTAAGAGTTCAATGGGAGGGCTCGTTTTAAAGGTTGGAGCATGCGTTTGCGACGCCACCTGACGGTTTGCAGCGACCGCTACCTGAAGATCGCAAAGGTGGGTTAACCAAGTCCTGCTTTAGCATTTCGCTGCTCTCGAGAAAGGCAGAAGATGCGGATCTGAATGAGGTGCCATTTTTTAAATCATTAATTTCTCGCTGCCTGTGGCTTCTTTTGCGGCGGTTCTTGGCGAAATATGCGCTTGAGGAAATCCCGCTCATTCTGAGAAATAAAAGTGGGCTCAATAATGCTTCCTACCATGAAAAAAAGCCGCTTTCATGGAAACTGCTTGTGATCGGCGCCTTTTTCTTTAAGAGTTCAATGGGAGGGCTCGTTTTAAAGGTTGGAGCATGCGTTTGCGACGCCACCTGACGGTTTGCAGCGACCGCTACCTGAAGATCGCAAAGGTGGGTTAACCAAGTCCTGCTTTGGCATTTCGCTGCTCTCGACAAAGGCAGAAGGTGCGCATCTGAATGAGGTGCCATTTTTTAAATCATTAATTTCTCGGTTCCTGTGGCTTCTTTTGCGGCGGTTCTTGGCGAAATATGCGCTTGAGGAAATCCGCTCATTCTGAGAAATAAAAGTGGGCTCAATAATGCTTCCTACCATGAAAAAAAGCCGCTTTCATGGAAACTGCTTGTGATCGGCGCCTTTTTCTTTAAGAGTTCAATGGGAGGGCTCGTTTTAAAGGTTGGAGCATGCGTTTGCGACGCCACCTGACGGTTTGCAGCGACCGCTACCTGAAGATCGCAAAGGTGGGTTAACCAAGTCCTGCTTTAGCATTTCGCTGCTCTCGAGAAAGGCAGAAGATGCGCATCTGAATGAGGTGCCATTTTTTAAATCATTAATTTCTCGCTGCCTGTGGCTTCTTTTGCGGCGGTTCTTGGCGAAATATGCGCTTGAGGAAATCCCGCTCATTCTGAGAAATAAAAGTGGGCTCAATAATGCTTCCTACCATAAAAAAAGCCGCTTTCATGGAAACTGCTTGTGATCGGCGCCTTTTTCTTTAAGAGTTCAATGGGAGGGCTCGTTTTAAAGGTTGGAGCATGCGTTTGCGACGCCACCTGACGGTTTGCAGCGACCGCTACCTGAAGATCGCAAAGGTGGGTTAACCAAGTCCTGCTTTAGAATTTCGCTGCTCTCGAGAAAGGCTGAAGATGCGCATCTGAATGAGGTGCCATTTTTTAAATCATTAATTTCTCGGTTCCTGTGGCTTCTTTTGCGGCGGTTCTTGGCGAAATATGCGCTTGAGGAAATCCCGCTCATTCTGAGAAATAAAAGTGGGCTATATAATGCTTCCTACCATGAAAAAAAGCCGCTTTCATGGAAACTGCTTGGGATCGGCGCCTTTTTCTTTAAGAGTTCTATGGGAGAGCTCGTTTTAAAGGTTGGAGCATGCGTTTGTGACGCCACCTGACGGTTTGCGGAGACCGCTACCTGAAGATCGCAAAGGTGGGTTAACCAAGTCCTGCTTTAGAATTTCGCTGCTCTCGAGAAAGGCTGAAGATGCGCATCTGAATGAGGTGCCATTTTTTAAATCATTAATTTCTCGGTTCCTGTGGCATCTTTTGCGGCGGTTCTTGGCGAAATATGCGCTTGAGGAAGTTCCGCACATTCTGAGAAATAAAAGTGGGCTATATAATGCTTCCTACCATGAAAAAAAGCCGCTTTCATGGAAACTGCTTGGGATCGGCGCCTTTTTCTTTAAGAGTTCAATGGGAGAGCTCGTTTTAAAGGTTGGAGCATGCGTTTGTGACGCCACCTGACGGTTTGCGGAGACCGCTACCTGAAGATCGCAAAGGTGGGTTAACCAAGTCCTGCTTTAGAATTTCGCTGCTCTCGAGAAAGGCTGAAGATGCGCATCTGAATGAGGTGCCATTTTTTAAATCATTAATTTCTCGGTTCCTGTGGCTTCTTTTGCGGCGGTTCTTGGCGAAATATGCGCTTGAGGAAATCCGCTCATTCTGAGAAATAAAAGTGGGCTAATAATGCTTCCTACCATGAAAAAAAGCCGCTTTCATGGAAACTGCTTGTGATCGGCGCCTTTTTCTTTAAGAGTTCAATGGGAGAGCTCGTTTTAAAGGTTGGAGCATGCGTTTGTGACGCCACCTGACGGTTTGCAGAGACCGCTACCTGAAGATCGCAAAGGTGGGTTAACCAAGTCCTGCTTTAGAATTTCGCTGCTCTCGAGAAAGGCTGAAGATGCGCATCTGAATGAGGTGCCATTTTTTAAATCATTAATTTCTCGGTTCCTGTGGCATCTTTTGCGGCGGTTCTTGGCGAAATAGGCGCTTGAGGAAGTTCCGCACATTCTGAGAAATAAAAGTGGGCTATATAATGCTTCCTACCATGAAAAAAAGCCGCTTTCATGGAAACTGCTTGGGATCGGCGCCTTTTTCTTTAAGAGTTCTATGGGAGAGCTCGTTTTAAAGGTTGGAGCATGCGTTTGTGACGCCACCTGACGGTTTGCGGAGACCGCTACCTGAAGATCGCAAAGGTAGGTTAACCAAGTCCTGCTTTAGAATTTCACTGCTCTCGAGAAAGGCTGAAGATGCGCATCTGAATGAGGTGCCATTTTTTAAATCATTAATTTCTCGGTTCCTGTGGCATCTTTTGCGGCGGTTCTTGGCGAAATAGGCGCTTGAGGAAGTTCCGCACATTCTGAGAAATAAAAGTGGGCTATATAATGCTTCCTACCATGAAAAAAAGCCGCTTTCATGGAAACTGCTTGGGATCGGCGCCTTTTTCTTTAAGAGTTCTATGGGAGAGCTCGTTTTAAAGGTTGGAGCATGCGTTTGTGACGCCACCTGACGGTTTGCGGAGACCGCTACCTGAAGACCGCAAAGGTAGGTTAACCAAGTCCTGCTTTAGAATTTCACTGCTCTCGAGAAAGGCTGAAGATGCGCATCTGAATGAGGTGCCATTTTTTAAATCATTAATTTCTCGGTTCCTGTGGCATCTTTTGCGGCGGTTCTTGGCGAAATAGGCGCTTGAGGAAGTTCCGCACATTCTGAGAAATAAAAGTGGGCTATATAATGCTTCCTACCATGAAAAAAAGCCGCTTTCATGGAAACTGCTTGGGATCGGCGCCTTTTTCTTTAAGAGTTCTATGGGAGAGCTCGTTTTAAAGGTTGGAGCATGCGTTTGTGACGCCACCTGACGGTTTGCGGAGACCGCTACCTGAAGATCGCAAAGGTAGGTTAACCAAGTCCTGCTTTAGAATTTCACTGCTCTCGAGAAAGGCTGAAGATGCGCATCTGAATGAGGTGCCATTTTTTAAATCATTAATTTCTCGGTTCCTGTGGCATCTTTTGCGGCGGTTCTTGGCGAAATAGGCGCTTGAGGAAGTTCCGCACATTCTGAGAAATAAAAGTGGGCTATATAATGCTTCCTACCATGAAAAAAAGCCGCTTTCATGGAAACTGCTTGTGATCGGCGCCTTTTTCTTTAAGAGTTCAATGGGAGAGCTCGTTTTAAAGGTTGGAGCATGCGTTTGTGACGCCACCTGACGGTTTGCGGAGACCGCTACCTGAAGATCGCAAAGGTGGGTTAACCAAGTCCTGCTTTGGAATTTCGCTGCTCTCGAGAAAGGCTGAAGGTGCGCATCTGAATGAGGTGCCATTTTTTAAATCATTAATTTCTCGGTTCCTGTGGCATCTTTTGCGGCGGTTCTTGGCGAAATATGCGCTTGAGGAAGTTCCGCACATTCTGAGAAATAAAAGTGGGCTATATAATGCTTCCTACCATGAAAAAAAGCCGCTTTCATGGAAACTGCTTGGGATCGGCGCCTTTTTCTTTAAGAGTTCTATGGGAGAGCTCGTTTTAAAGGTTGGAGCATGCGTTTGTGACGCCACCTGACGGTTTGCGGAGACCGCTACCTGAAGATCGCAAAGGTAGGTTAACCAAGTCCTGCTTTAGAATTTCACTGCTCTCGAGAAAGGCTGAAGATGCGCATCTGAATGAGGTGCCATTTTTTAAATCATTAATTTCTCGGTTCCTGTGGCATCTTTTGCGGCGGTTCTTGGCGAAATATGCGCTTGAGGAAGTTCCGCACATTCTGAGAAATAAAAGTGGGCTATATAATGCTTCCTACCATGAAAAAAAGCCGCTTTCATGGAAACTGCTTGGGATCGGCGCCTTTTTCTTTAAGAGTTCTATGGGAGAGCTCGTTTTAAAGGTTGGAGCATGCGTTTGTGACGCCACCTGACGGTTTGCGGAGACCGCTACCTGAAGATCGCAAAGGTAGGTTAACCAAGTCCTGCTTTAGAATTTCACTGCTCTCGAGAAAGGCTGAAGATGCGCATCTGAATGAGGTGCCATTTTTTAAATCATTAATTTCTCGGTTCCTGTGGCATCTTTTGCGGCGGTTCTTGGCGAAATATGCGCTTGAGGAAGTTCCGCACATTCTGAGAAATAAAAGTGGGCTATATAATGCTTCCTACCATGAAAAAAAGCCGCTTTCATGGAAACTGCTTGGGATCGGCGCCTTTTTCTTTAAGAGTTCTATGGGAGAGCTCGTTTTAAAGGTTGGAGCATGCGTTTGTGACGCCACCTGACGGTTTGCGGAGACCGCTACCTGAAGATCGCAAAGGTAGGTTAACCAAGTCCTGCTTTAGAATTTCATTGCTCTCGAGAAAGGCTGAAGATGCGCATCTGAATGAGGTGCCATTTTTTAAATCATTAATTTCTCGGTTCCTGTGGCATCTTTTGCGGCGGTTCTTGGCGAAATAGGCGCTTGAGGAAGTTCCGCACATTCTGAGAAATAAAAGTGGGCTATATAATGCTTCCTACCATGAAAAAAAGCCGCTTTCATGGAAACTGCTTGGGATCGGCGCCTTTTTCTTTAAGAGTTCTATGGGAGAGCTCGTTTTAAAGGTTGGAGCATGCGTTTGTGACGCCACCTGACGGTTTGCGGAGACCGCTACCTGAAGATCGCAAAGGTAGGTTAACCAAGTCCTGCTTTAGAATTTCACTGCTCTCGAGAAAGGCTGAAGATGCGCATCTGAATGAGGTGCCATTTTTTAAATCATTAATTTCTCGGTTCCTGTGGCATCTTTTGCGGCGGTTCTTGGCGAAATAGGCGCTTGAGGAAGTTCCGCACATTCTGAGAAATAAAAGTGGGCTATATAATGCTTCCTACCATGAAAAAAAGCCGCTTTCATGGAAACTGCTTGGGATCGGCGCCTTTTTCTTTAAGAGTTCTATGGGAGAGCTCGTTTTAAAGGTTGGAGCATGCGTTTGTGACGCCACCTGACGGTTTGCGGAGACCGCTACCTGAAGATCGCAAAGGTAGGTTAACCAAGTCCTGCTTTAGAATTTCACTGCTCTCGAGAAAGGCTGAAGATGCGCATCTGAATGAGGTGCCATTTTTTAAATCATTAATTTCTCGGTTCCTGTGGCATCTTTTGCGGCGGTTCTTGGCGAAATAGGCGCTTGAGGAAGTTCCGCACATTCTGAGAAATAAAAGTGGGCTATATAATGCTTCCTACCATGAAAAAAAGCCGCTTTCATGGAAACTGCTTGGGATCGGCGCCTTTTTCTTTAAGAGTTCTATGGGAGAGCTCGTTTTAAAGGTTGGAGCATGCGTTTGTGACGCCACCTGACGGTTTGCGGAGACCGCTACCTGAAGATCGCAAAGGTAGGTTAACCAAGTCCTGCTTTAGAATTTCATTGCTCTCGAGAAAGGCTGAAGATGCGCATCTGAATGAGGTGCCATTTTTTAAATCATTAATTTCTCGGTTCCTGTGGCATCTTTTGCGGCGGTTCTTGGCGAAATAGGCGCTTGAGGAAGTTCCGCACATTCTGAGAAATAAAAGTGGGCTATATAATGCTTCCTACCATGAAAAAAAGCCGCTTTCATGGAAACTGCTTGGGATCGGCGCCTTTTTCTTTAAGAGTTCTATGGGAGAGCTCGTTTTAAAGGTTGGAGCATGCGTTTGTGACGCCACCTGACGGTTTGCGGAGACCGCTACCTGAAGATCGCAAAGGTAGGTTAACCAAGTCCTGCTTTAGAATTTCACTGCTCTCGAGAAAGGCTGAAGATGCGCATCTGAATGAGGTGCCATTTTTTAAATCATTAATTTCTCGGTTCCTGTGGCATCTTTTGCGGCGGTTCTTGGCGAAATAGGCGCTTGAGGAAGTTCCGCACATTCTGAGAAATAAAAGTGGGCTATATAATGCTTCCTACCATGAAAAAAAGCCGCTTTCATGGAAACTGCTTGGGATCGGCGCCTTTTTCTTTAAGAGTTCTATGGGAGAGCTCGTTTTAAAGGTTGGAGCATGCGTTTGTGACGCCACCTGACGGTTTGCGGAGACCGCTACCTGAAGATCGCAAAGGTAGGTTAACCAAGTCCTGCTTTAGAATTTCACTGCTCTCGAGAAAGGCTGAAGATGCGCATCTGAATGAGGTGCCATTTTTTAAATCATTAATTTCTCGGTTCCTGTGGCATCTTTTGCGGCGGTTCTTGGCGAAATATGCGCTTGAGGAAGTTCCGCACATTCTGAGAAATAAAAGTGGGCTATATAATGCTTCCTACCATGAAAAAAAGCCGCTTTCATGGAAACTGCTTGTGATCGGCGCCTTTTTCTTTAAGAGTTCAATGGGAGAGCTCGTTTTAAAGGTTGGAGCATGCGTTTGTGACGCCACCTCACGGTTTGCAGAGACCGCTACCTGAAGATCGCAAAGGTGGGTTAACCAAGTCCTGCTTTGGAATTTCGCTGCTCTCTACAAAGGCTGAAGGTGCGCATCTGAATGAGGTGCCATTTTTTAAATCATTAATTTCTCGGTTCCTGTGGCATCTTTTGCGGCGGTTCTTGGCGAAATATGCGCTTGAGGAAGTTCCGCACATTCTGAGAAATAAAAGTGGGCTATATAATGCTTCCTACCATGAAAAAAAGCCGCTTTCATGGAAACTGCTTGGGATCGGCGCCTTTTTCTTTAAGAGTTCTATGGGAGAGCTCGTTTTAAAGGTTGGAGCATGCGTTTGTGACGCCACCTGACGGTTTGCGGAGACCGCTACCTGAAGATCGCAAAGGTAGGTTAACCAAGTCCTGCTTTAGAATTTCACTGCTCTCGAGAAAGGCTGAAGATGCGCATCTGAATGAGGTGCCATTTTTTAAATCATTAATTTCTCGGTTCCTGTGGCATCTTTTGCGGCGGTTCTTGGCGAAATATGCGCTTGAGGAAGTTCCGCACATTCTGAGAAATAAAAGTGGGCTATATAATGCTTCCTACCATGAAAAAAAGCCGCTTTCATGGAAACTGCTTGGGATCGGCGCCTTTTTCTTTAAGAGTTCTATGGGAGAGCTCGTTTTAAAGGTTGGAGCATGCGTTTGTGACGCCACCTGACGGTTTGCGGAGACCGCTACCTGAAGATCGCAAAGGTAGGTTAACCAAGTCCTGCTTTAGAATTTCACTGCTCTCGAGAAAGGCTGAAGATGCGCATCTGAATGAGGTGCCATTTTTTAAATCATTAATTTCTCGGTTCCTGTGGCATCTTTTGCGGCGGTTCTTGGCGAAATATGCGCTTGAGGAAGTTCCGCACATTCTGAGAAATAAAAGTGGGCTATATAATGCTTCCTACCATGAAAAAAAGCCGCTTTCATGGAAACTGCTTGGGATCGGCGCCTTTTTCTTTAAGAGTTCTATGGGAGAGCTCGTTTTAAAGGTTGGAGCATGCGTTTGTGACGCCACCTGACGGTTTGCGGAGACCGCTACCTGAAGATCGCAAAGGTAGGTTAACCAAGTCCTGCTTTAGAATTTCACTGCTCTCGAGAAAGGCTGAAGATGCGCATCTGAATGAGGTGCCATTTTTTAAATCATTAATTTCTCGGTTCCTGTGGCATCTTTTGCGGCGGTTCTTGGCGATATATGCGCTTGAGGAAGTTCCGCACATTCTGAGAAATAAAAGTGGGCTATATAATGCTTCCTACCATGAAAAAAAGCCGCTTTCATGGAAACTGCTTGGGATCGGCGCCTTTTTCTTTAAGAGTTCTATGGGAGAGCTCGTTTTAAAGGTTGGAGCATGCGTTTGTGACGCCACCTGACGGTTTGCGGAGACCGCTACCTGAAGATCGCAAAGGTAGGTTAACCAAGTCCTGCTTTAGAATTTCACTGCTCTCGAGAAAGGCTGAAGATGCGCATCTGAATGAGGTGCCATTTTTTAAATCATTAATTTCTCGGTTCCTGTGGCATCTTTTGCGGCGGTTCTTGGCGATATATGCGCTTGAGGAAGTTCCGCACATTCTGAGAAATAAAAGTGGGCTATATAATGCTTCCTACCATGAAAAAAAGCCGCTTTCATGGAAACTGCTTGGGATCGGCGCCTTTTTCTTTAAGAGTTCTATGGGAGAGCTCGTTTTAAAGGTTGGAGCATGCGTTTGTGACGCCACCTGACGGTTTGCGGAGACCGCTACCTGAAGATCGCAAAGGTAGGTTAACCAAGTCCTGCTTTAGAATTTCATTGCTCTCGAGAAAGGCTGAAGATGCGCATCTGAATGAGGTGCCATTTTTTAAATCATTAATTTCTCGGTTCCTGTGGCATCTTTTGCGGCGGTTCTTGGCGAAATAGGCGCTTGAGGAAGTTCCGCACGTTCTGAGAAATAAAAGTGGGCTATATAATGCTTCCTACCATGAAAAAAAGCCGCTTTCATGGAAACTGCTTGGGATCGGCGCCTTTTTCTTTAAGAGTTCTATGGGAGAGCTCGTTTTAAAGGTTGGAGCATGCGTTTGTGACGCCACCTGACGGTTTGCGGAGACCGCTACCTGAAGATCGCAAAGGTAGGTTAACCAAGTCCTGCTTTAGAATTTCACTGCTCTCGAGAAAGGCTGAAGATGCGCATCTGAATGAGGTGCCATTTTTTAAATCATTAATTTCTCGGTTCCTGTGGCATCTTTTGCGGCGGTTCTTGGCGAAATAGGCGCTTGAGGAAGTTCCGCACATTCTGAGAAATAAAAGTGGGCTATATAATGCTTCCTACCATGAAAAAAAGCCGCTTTCATGGAAACTGCTTGTGATCGGCGCCTTTTTCTTTAAGAGTTCAATGGGAGAGCTCGTTTTAAAGGTTGGAGCAAGCGTTTGTGACGCCACCTCACGGTTTGCAGAGACCGCTACCTGAAGATCGCAAAGGTGGGTTAACCAAGTCCTGCTTTGGAATTTCGCTGCTCTCGAGAAAGGCTGAAGGTGCGCATCTGAATGAGGTGCCATTTTTTAAATCATTAATTTCTCGGTTCCTGTGGCATCTTTTGCGGCGGTTCTTGGCGAAATAGGCGCTTGAGGAAGTTCCGCACGTTCTGAGAAATAAAAGTGGGCTATATAATGCTTCCTACCATGAAAAAAAGCCGCTTTCATGGAAACTGCTTGGGATCGGCGCCTTTTTCTTTAAGAGTTCTATGGGAGAGCTCGTTTTAAAGGTTGGAGCATGCGTTTGTGACGCCACCTGACGGTTTGCGGAGACCGCTACCTGAAGATCGCAAAGGTAGGTTAACCAAGTCCTGCTTTAGAATTTCACTGCTCTCGAGAAAGGCTGAAGATGCGCATCTGAATGAGGTGCCATTTTTTAAATCATTAATTTCTCGGTTCCTGTGGCATCTTTTGCGGCGGTTCTTGGCGAAATATGCGCTTGAGGAAGTTCCGCACATTCTGAGAAATAAAAGTGGGCTATATAATGCTTCCTACCATGAAAAAAAGCCGCTTTCATGGAAACTGCTTGGGATCGGCGCCTTTTTCTTTAAGAGTTCTATGGGAGAGCTCGTTTTAAAGGTTGGAGCATGCGTTTGTGACGCCACCTGACGGTTTGCGGAGACCGCTACCTGAAGATCGCAAAGGTAGGTTAACCAAGTCCTGCTTTAGAATTTCACTGCTCTCGAGAAAGGCTGAAGATGCGCATCTGAATGAGGTGCCATTTTTTAAATCATTAATTTCTCGGTTCCTGTGGCATCTTTTGCGGCGGTTCTTGGCGAAATATGCGCTTGAGGAAGTTCCGCACATTCTGAGAAATAAAAGTGGGCTATATAATGCTTCCTACCATGAAAAAAAGCCGCTTTCATGGAAACTGCTTGGGATCGGCGCCTTTTTCTTTAAGAGTTCTATGGGAGAGCTCGTTTTAAAGGTTGGAGCATGCGTTTGTGACGCCACCTGACGGTTTGCGGAGACCGCTACCTGAAGATCGCAAAGGTAGGTTAACCAAGTCCTGCTTTAAAATTTCACTGCTCTCGAGAAAGGCTGAAGATGCGCATCTGAATGAGGTGCCATTTTTTAAATCATTAATTTCTCGGTTCCTGTGGCATCTTTTGCGGCGGTTCTTGGCGATATATGCGCTTGAGGAAGTTCCGCACATTCTGAGAAATAAAAGTGGGCTATATAATGCTTCCTACCATGAAAAAAAGCCGCTTTCATGGAAACTGCTTGGGATCGGCGCCTTTTTCTTTAAGAGTTCTATGGGAGAGCTCGTTTTAAAGGTTGGAGCATGCGTTTGTGACGCCACCTGACGGTTTGCGGAGACCGCTACCTGAAGATCGCAAAGGTAGGTTAACCAAGTCCTGCTTTAGAATTTCACTGCTCTCGAGAAAGGCTGAAGATGCGCATCTGAATGAGGTGCCATTTTTTAAATCATTAATTTCTCGGTTCCTGTGGCATCTTTTGCGGCGGTTCTTGGCGATATATGCGCTTGAGGAAGTTCCGCACATTCTGAGAAATAAAAGTGGGCTATATAATGCTTCCTACCATGAAAAAAAGCCGCTTTCATGGAAACTGCTTGGGATCGGCGCCTTTTTCTTTAAGAGTTCTATGGGAGAGCTCGTTTTAAAGGTTGGAGCATGCGTTTGTGACGCCACCTGACGGTTTGCGGAGACCGCTACCTGAAGATCGCAAAGGTAGGTTAACCAAGTCCTGCTTTAGAATTTCATTGCTCTCGAGAAAGGCTGAAGATGCGCATCTGAATGAGGTGCCATTTTTTAAATCATTAATTTCTCGGTTCCTGTGGCATCTTTTGCGGCGGTTCTTGGCGAAATAGGCGCTTGAGGAAGTTCCGCACATTCTGAGAAATAAAAGTGGGCTATATAATGCTTCCTACCATGAAAAAAAGCCGCTTTCATGGAAACTGCTTGGGATCGGCGCCTTTTTCTTTAAGAGTTCTATGGGAGAGCTCGTTTTAAAGGTTGGAGCATGCGTTTGTGACGCCACCTGACGGTTTGCGGAGACCGCTACCTGAAGATCGCAAAGGTAGGTTAACCAAGTCCTGCTTTAGAATTTCACTGCTCTCGAGAAAGGCTGAAGATGCGCATCTGAATGAGGTGCCATTTTTTAAATCATTAATTTCTCGGTTCCTGTGGCATCTTTTGCGGCGGTTCTTGGCGATATATGCGCTTGAGGAAGTTCCGCACATTCTGAGAAATAAAAGTGGGCTATATAATGCTTCCTACCATGAAAAAAAGCCGCTTTCATGGAAACTGCTTGGGATCGGCGCCTTTTTCTTTAAGAGTTCTATGGGAGAGCTCGTTTTAAAGGTTGGAGCATGCGTTTGTGACGCCACCTGACGGTTTGCGGAGACCGCTACCTGAAGATCGCAAAGGTAGGTTAACCAAGTCCTGCTTTAGAATTTCATTGCTCTCGAGAAAGGCTGAAGATGCGCATCTGAATGAGGTGCCATTTTTTAAATCATTAATTTCTCGGTTCCTGTGGCATCTTTTGCGGCGGTTCTTGGCGAAATAGGCGCTTGAGGAAGTTCCGCACATTCTGAGAAATAAAAGTGGGCTATATAATGCTTCCTACCATGAAAAAAAGCCGCTTTCATGGAAACTGCTTGGGATCGGCGCCTTTTTCTTTAAGAGTTCTATGGGAGAGCTCGTTTTAAAGGTTGGAGCATGCGTTTGTGACGCCACCTGACGGTTTGCGGAGACCGCTACCTGAAGATCGCAAAGGTAGGTTAACCAAGTCCTGCTTTAGAATTTCACTGCTCTCGAGAAAGGCTGAAGATGCGCAGCTGAATGAGGTGCCATTTTTTAAATCATTAATTTCTCGGTTCCTGTGGCATCTTTTGCGGCGGGTCTTGGCGAAATAGGCGCTTGAGGAAGTTCCGCACATTCTGAGAAATAAAATCGGGCTAAATTAAGATTCCTGCAATGAAAAAAAGGCGCTTTCATGGAAACTGCTTGTGATCGGCACCTTTTTCTTTAAGAGTTCAATGGGAGAACTCGCTTGAAAGGCATAGGAGCACGCGTCTGTGACGTACGCCACCTGAAAGATTGCAGAGACCGCTACGTGACAGCTTCCGCTATCATGCGGGAGCTGTCAAGGAGACATTTACCTCTTGGCATATGAGAGGGAAATAACTTCAAGAATGAGAATGGGGTGGTCCGTTTATGACGGGCTCTCAGATCATGCGTGGCAGTTTACCCATATCCCTCAAGAGAATAACATACAACAGCTGTGTCTTACCTTTACTCACCTTTGGGCCAGTTACTTGGAGGCTAACGAATAGGGTTCAGCTTTATTTAAGGACAACGCAGCAAGCTATGGAAAGTAAAATGATATGTGTAACGTTAAGAGACCGGAAGCGGGCAGAGTGGGGGAGGGAACAAAAGCGGGTTATGACATTCTTGTCAAAATAAGGAGAAAGAAATGGGTTTGGGCTGGGCATGTAATGCGAAGGCAAGATAACCGCAGGTCCTTAAGGGTAACGGAGTGGATTCCAAGAGAAAGCAAGCGTAGCAGGGGGCGACAGAATGTTAGGTGGGCGGATGAGATTAAAAAGTTTGCAGGCATAGGGTGGGCGCAGCTGGCAGCGGACAGGGTTTATTGGAGACACATGGGAGAGGCCTTTGCCCTGCATTGGGTGTAGTAAAGCTGACGATGATCAGAATGGGTGCTTTGACCTCCATGCCACCGCAGGGGTATCCTTCTGGTCCCTCTTTATGAGGAAGGTGCACCGCTCCTCCTCGTATGCGTAAGGTGCATGTTTACCTGTGGGTGCCCGTTGGTGGCTTGGGGTCACGGACGACGCAAAATAGAGGAAAGGGGTAATAGCACCTAAATGTGGAAAAATTAGAAAAAATAATGGTCGATAAGATCTGACGTATACAAGCAACGACGTTCATTATGAAAATCTGAAAGAGAAGGATGAAAGTAGGATGATCACTTCAAATTTACTGCGCGAAAAACGTGATGCAAAAAAAAAGAAACTTCACACAGCGCTGACTCTTAACAACAGATTTTATTGGCAGTGCTGCATTCATTTAATAGAAAAATTAAAACGGTATTTCAAGCCACTACCAACTCGCCTACATTGCCTAATAATTGCCAAAAAACAAGCTGATGCTTGCAGTACACCACAAAAACATAGAATAAAAATGATGACCTTGACCAGTCACACGTTCCAGGTGCTTTCACCTGAAAATAGATGAAAGAAATGAAAGAAAACGAAAATATTTTTCAAACATCGTGCAGAACTATAGCACCAGAATCTGTCGGGGTAGTTGGTCTCTGTTATGCGTAAGAAGACATGACTTGCGCAGTTAGCAGCTGATTTATTCGGAGGCGGTAGCCTTAATATACAGGTCGCAGGTCGGCGCATGCGCCAAAAATACATTCACAAAAACGCACAATTAAGTACACTCTAAACACGAACCTGGCAGTCAGTACTCGAGTTAAAAAGGGAGCAAATAAGCTGTCCTCTGTAGGGCACTCTCTTTTTAGGGTCAGAGTATGATGCCAGAGCTGTGAGGTTGATTTCTATCGCTAAACAAACAGATTGCTTATGTTTGACAACGGAAACGAATTGCCTCGTCAAAACATGCCAAATTCTGGCATTCATCAATATTTTAACCGAGATTTTAATTTCCTCTGTTTGCTAAGCTCAAGACCACCCGGTGCCGCATTTAAAAGCCTCCTCGCATTGATAACAGCATCAAGTCACTATGCTTTGCAGTGGGAATATATGCACCCGTTGCCAAGAGTAAGCTTTTCGCATATTATCAGTGATCTCAATCTACTCCACGACTTGAGGCAGAATACGTTGCCCCTAAAAGTGTACGCACTAGAGGATAGCTTACTGCGAATATTAGCTAATTCGTGCTTAGAGTATTATTTTGGCGTTGTATGTTGTTGCTAGTGGCTATTTATTAATAAAACTAACAATGGAAGGAAAAGATGTTGCTAGACGCGCCATCTGGCGTCGAACCCTGAAGCCCCTGAGCTGCGGCTAGCGGGAATGAAACGGGAGGGAGAGGACAGGGAGAGGGAAAGGAAAGAAGGGGGGGGTGAAGTTAAGTGGAATTTGTGAGTTAGTGCTAATGGAGCAGTTTTTCGACACTCGGACTTTATTTTTTGTGAATTTTTGGCGCATACGCCGACCTCTGTCCTACAGAGGTCCTACGTTTGGTGGCGACCGGCTCCAAGTAAATCAGTTGTTAACTGCGCTCCTGATATCTTCTTATACTCCTGTCACACGGACACTGTAAAGGTACTTTGAACTAATGCTCCATTACTCTAAGGACGAACGCGCGCTGCCACACGGACGCGCCAAAGGACACCTAGCTCAAAGGAGCTTCGAAACAAGGCAGCTCGAGTTCGTCCTTTGAGGCTTCAAGGGAGTACTCTCTCTCCAAGAGAGTTAACAGCATAAATAAATTGAGAAAAAAAACGTTCAATTTTCATTTTATAAATTCACTTCATAAGATTAGTGGTGTTTTAAAATATAAGATCATTTGTTTTGTGGCAGTCTCACCACGCCATACTCTCGTTCCAGATATACGAGCGAGTTGGGCTCAGTGTGGCCAGCACTGTGATGTTATGCTCTGTATTTGGAAAGTCATGTCATTATTGCAGTTAAAATTGCGTTGCTTTAACATAATACGGTTATAAAACTAATTAACTAAAAAAATGTGACATTTATGTGTTTACATGTGCAGTGAGGTTTGCAATTTAAATAACGCTTTTCGCCGATGAGGGCGCTAAAAACTTCTTGCGAAGGTCGTTCCGCGACCATGTAGCGCGGACGAACTCCCTTGAAGTAGTGCTCCTTTGGGAGCGTAAAAGAACATTAGTTCAAAGTGCTTTTAGAGTGCCCGTGTGACAGGGGTATTACTGTGTGCCGTCACTTAGGGCGCAAGTCCTCGTGACTACAAAATTTCAGAAGTGTTTTTCTTCCTGTAGCTAGCTAGACGTAGCTGCAGCTCTTGTATAAAGCTTAGATTTCCGAATTAATCGCCAGATTTCCTTCCGTCACGAGGCTGTGAAGTGGGAGAGTAGTAGATGTGGCTATATCGGGCGTTTTGTATGCGCAATAAATTTGTGAAGCGTATTCATTCTGAAGTTCTTGATTCCCTAAGATTAGTACACTGATAACAAGAAAGTATAATAAGATGCCACGTAGCAAAGCATTGTACTCGAATCCCTTGAGCTAAAGCTTTGAGCCACAAATTCACAGCAGCCCCTCATAAAAATGGTCTATAGACATTCTATAGACTTATTACAGACTCTTCTGACTTCCTATAGATATTTCCTTTGGTCTAGTCATAGATTATATATTGTCTATAGACAAACGTCTACTAAAGTGTACGGACATAAATCGATATATTTTCTATTGAACTGGCTATAAACTACTCTATAGAATTTGTCTATAGAAAGTCAATAGACTGTCTGAAGGCATTTTGGTAAGGGATCTTTTGCAAGCGAAAGGCTCTGCAGCCTAGCCTCACGGACGCGCACGCAAAAAATAAAAATGTCTAGACGCATCACAGTTTGCTTGAGAAAATAGCCGGTGGAGGCGAGAAGTCTTTTTCAATTTTTTAAAAACTTTTCTAGCATAAAACAGCGGGTTTTTTTTTCAGTGAGAGTGCAGCCTATTTATGATTAGGACACAGTAATATGCTGATACAAGTCAATTTTAATTTGTCCTTACTTCCCTATATAATTTCCTGGCCTACTTACTTTACGCTGACGTGGTTTGATAAGGTGTGAACGCTTCCCCAAGCAGCACAAATAATTGGCCCAATATTGGAAAGCGATGTTTTCACACTGGTCTTTTACAGGGCCAGCCTTTGCCAATATATATCCAATATTGGCCAGATTACCAGTACTACTTGGGTCCTCAGTTGTAAAGCCTCTCAAGTCTCTCGCTTCCGTTGGAAACTGACAGTTTACGGTAGCATATACGCGGAGTAGTTGCGTGGGCTGTCATCTCCCGTTAGAACGGAAGATTTTGCGAGCGAAAACGGTTAACCGGGAGGTTTTTCTATCTCAGGAGTGCCTGCCTGCGGGCTTCAGTGTCCGGCCGCTCACGTAGATTCACAGGATAGTTCGCGTGGCGCTCACCAGTGGGCGTACTCTTCGTCGGTCGGGGCCCGCGGCACGTAGTCGTGCGGGCGCAGCGGATGGTGGTACCAGTCCAGCTCGGGCGGCAGGTGGTGCCGCATCAGGGTGGTGATGAGCATCACCGGCCGCGGCCGCGTGGTCGGAGAGTCCTGCGTTTATTTTTACAGCGAATGCTGTTAGGGGAGAGTTTCCTTGTTGTGCGGCGTTGGTGTCGTCGGCGTAACTCTTCGCCACACTGATTGGACAGCATGCAGTGGCGTCACGCATCACGTGACTGCAACGCGCCATGGCGAGTGGTGCAAACACTCATACTTTGCAATAGAAGACAAATAATAAGTAACAAGCAATATTATATTCACTAACGAGAACAGCTGTCGCTGAGTTTCGCGTTACACCGCGGTAACCGTACAGAAAGTTCTTTTTTGTATCGTTTCAAAGCGTCAACTGCCGGGTTCGAACCCGACCGCGGCGGCTGCGTTTTTATGGAGGAAAAACGCTATGGCGCCCGTCTGCTGTGCGATGTCAGTGCACGTTAAAGATCCCCAGGTGGTCGAAATTATAACGAAGCCCTTCACTACGGCACCTCTCTCTTGCTTTCTTCTTTCACTCCCTCCTTTATCCCTTCCTTTGCGGCGCGATTCAGGTGTCCAACGATATATGAGACAGATACTGCGCCATTTCTTTTCCCCAAAAAATCAATTATTATTACAACTAGACCGCTGAAGATCTTACGGTCGCCGTCTTCATGAAATGCCGTCTCATATATCAGCGTTACTTGATCCACTGTCATCGGTTACATTAGGAATTGCCCACATTACGAATTAGTCTTGATCAAGTCATCATGTGGCCAGTCTGTTTAACTTGTTACAGCTAAATAAATTGTCAACTAAACGCCCTAACGCATCCTATTGTCATATTCTGTCTTCCACATCTCCCTTACAACCAAGAGATGACGCTGAAGGTCGTATGGCATTGCATGATCAGCCCTTCATCATCTGAATCGTTTCATAAACTTACGCACTACCATTTTGTTACCCGTAAGTATACAAGCCAGCGCATATCTGAACACTGCACATGTAAACCTACAGTCTCAGGAAAGAAGCTGCACCAAGTATATGAATAATTAAAATGCGACATCCGCGCTGCGTTACAGAGCTCTACTTGTTTCTGAACCTCGAGTCGGGCTTTTTTGGTGGGTCAGGACCGGGGTTCGAATCCTGGTGCCGCGCAATTCTCCACCGGGTTTGAAAAAAAAACAAAAAAAAAACGCTGAGGGCCGATCGATGGAATTGCATAACCAGGCCTGGGGTGCGGCCTGATCTCGGTGACCAGAACCTCCAGCGCCTTCCCTCACCAGAATTTGGCCGCCCTGGTGAAGTACTCGGCCACAACTTTTCATGAAGGGTAACGGAGTGGATTCCAAGAGAAGGCAAGCGTAGGCAGTGGGAGGCAGAAGGTTAGGCGGGTGGATGAGTTTAAGAAGTTTGCAGGCATAGGGTGGGCGCAGCTGGCGAAGGACAAGGTTAATTGGAGAGACACGGGAGAGTCCTTTGCAGTGGGTACAGTTAGGCTGATAATGATGAGTTCTTTTAAGGTGAGTTTCACCTAATTCTTTCGATACCACAATAGCACTGCAATAGCCCGAGTTCCATTCAGTTCGCAACACTAGTTTTGGACTTGCACGTCGGGTGACGAATGCCAATGCCCAAGTAGTATCGGAGGCAAAAGCTTCCACGACCCATGAGCCGCAAATGAAGCCAATAGGTCTGTTATTCCCAATGGCTCAAGAATCTACTTGTCTAATTGTACGTAAGTCGAACTCGCGTGCTTGTAAAGTGCGGCAGTGAAATAAGACGATCGTATACATTAACTTTGAGCCTATGCGCCAAGGCCGCTTTTAGCGCCTACCTTTGTCCCTGATAGTGCGTCTTACAGTCATGCTTTCCTAAAAAAAAATAGAGCGATAAAACACAGCAGCGCTATGCGACACTCGAGGCTATTGCTACTGAAGTCGTTTCCTCTGATATGCCAATGAAGATGTCTTACATCTATGAGGACCATTTGTAATGTGCGCCCGCAGTTTCTCGTCGTATATGCCTAGCGACTCTAGATATAGGCTTGACCGCATGTAATCCCGGCAAAAAAAACCTAGGTTTTGGTTCACAGTAACAAGTACTGTCTTCGTTGGAATGCACGGACGTTGCAGCTTAATCCACCAATCACACGAAAAATCACCCTCACCGGCAACTTCATCTGTCGCAGTGACTGCGGCAGGTAGCAGTGCCCGAAGTACTTGTTCTGGCCGTCGGCAGAGGTCGCCTCGTCGAGTGAGAACTCGATGGCGTAGTACAGGTTGCCCATGATGCCTCCTTCCAGGAACTGCTTCAGCTTGTCGTGGGTCCAGTCCTGGATTCGGACACCAAGAATAGGTGCATGAGCTGACACATACGCTTGAGACGATTGGCAGGTATTTTCCTCCATTGCTTATGGAGGCTCGTAGTGAGGTATTGTACATTACTATAGACAACATATCAGCCCGCGGGACAAAGTTTATCTCCGCTTAAATCCAATCAGCCACGTACAAAGCCAGCTGGGACGACCATGTACCTGTATATTTATACTAAACTCGTGCCTCGCACTCTGTTTCCCTGCTATGCTTTCCGACTCTCAATATCTATTCCGCTACTCAACCGGACCGGCAGTCATCTGTCCTCTGCGTTACATGTAGCGTCCATCTCCATTTTTACTTTGTAGTTTTATCTCAGATTTTATTAAGTCGGGCTTGTTTCTCACCCCATACTGCTTTTCACCGCAGCGGTGGCCAAGTGAGACGTACGGGAGAGGCCTTTGCACTGCAGTGGGAGTAGTCAGGCTGGTGATCATGATGATGATGATCACACGTGCTGTTATAGATCTGAACAAGTTCCTAATGTCCATTTCTTCATGATTTCAGCTAGAACATCATCAATTCGCGCTAACTCCCTGAACTACTCTCCTCTCTTCTTAAGTCGTCCAGTTGCCACTTCGAAGAACGACTGAGTTGTTAGTTCATTACAACCCGTACACGTACCTCACCTCACCTGGTACCGCTTGTGGTTGATGAGCACGCCGAGGGAGACGCGAACTGCCACCGCGAACCACATGCGGTAGAAGGCCGTGGGCGGGTCCGGGTGCTGCTCCATGATGCGTTCGATTACCTCCATTGGGATTCCACACAGCTGCAAGCGCCAAAAGCCGGCCTCTAATATTATACTGTCCTATTGTCTTTGACGCAGAGTACAATGTCGCCAGGAGGCGTTGGATGACGAGAATAAGGCACAAGAAAGCGCGCCATTACTGCTTGGTGCGCTTTTATTCCTGTTTTAAAATTCTCAGCGCATGTTGTTCTTTCAAAAGAGAACGGCACGTCATTCACTTCGCAAACTTCAAGAGTATTTAGCGCAAGTGTGAACACCTTGCATATTCGTGCGCGCATAAAATAGGCGGCAACTATTAATCATGCAAAGAACAGCAGCAAGCCTTACTTTGTTATTCAAAAAGCTAATGAATAGCTAGTAGGTTGTCTATTAAAAAATGTGCATACGTTTGAGTGGGTTCAAGAAATAGGATTATAGAACGTTTGGTTTTATAGGATTAACATCCCAAAGCGATCCAGGCTATGAGGGACGCCATTCTGGATAATATCGACCAGCTGGGGCTCACCAAACAGTACACGGGCCTCTAGCATTTCGACTCCATCGAAATGCGACCGCCTCGGGCCCGATCGAACGTGCGTATTTCGAATTTCGATGGAGACGAAATGCTAGAGGCCCGTGTGTTGTGCGATGTCAGTGCAAGTTATAGGGCCCCAGGTAGTCGGAATATCCGGAGC
>JARKHS020006270.1:0-32777 GCA_030143305.2 Amblyomma americanum | reverse complement strand
TGAATTGGTTCCACGAGGTGGGTTCAGTAGCAGGACTTCCGACGTAGACTTCCTTTCGTACGATTGGCGTTCTTTCACTTCTCGAGCTACCGGTGAGAGTGATGGAAAACGAGCAGGTTTTCCGAGACGACCCCCAAGTGTGAGAAATATTTGAAGAGGCGAGCGATGCGCAATTAATGCGCGTGCTTATGCGTGCCGCACACAACACAAAACAACGAACGGGAGAGCGGGAACGCGTAACTGCTACGGCGCTCTTCGCAACCACGAATGACACTCGGACGAGGAAAAGCACGAAAGCCCGAGTCCCGGAGCTGCTTGCGACAAAAAGCGGGGTAGAAGAAGAACGGGTGGTGGCGTAGTAGTAGCAGTAAGTGGTTTATATATAATATAACAATAAAAAAAGGAAGGATAGGATTTTTGCTAGCCCCGGCATCTGCCATCGATACTGAAGCACCTGAGCTGGGGCAGCGGAAGTAAAGGATAGCAAGCGGAATGGAGAAATCAAATGAAAGAGGTGAGGGGACAGGAAGAGAGGATAGGGGGAGAGGTGATATACACAAAAACTATTTACACAATAGGATGGTGGCGGAGGGAGCTTCTCCATTGGGGGGTCATAAAATAAACACACAGCTGCACGCAAAAACACGTTCGTTACGTACAGCAGAACCCGCCGCGGTGACTCAGTGGTTAGGGCGCTCGACTACTGATCCGGAGTTCCCGGGTTCGAACCCGACCGCGGCGGCTGCGTTTTTATGGAGGAAAAACGCTAAGGCGCCCGTGTGCTGTGCGATGTCAGTGCACGTTAAAGATCCCCAGGTGGTCGAAATTATTCCGGAGCCCTCCACTACGGCACCTCCTTCTTCCACTCCGCTTTCACTCCCTCCTTTATCCCTTCCCTTACGGCGCGGTTCAGGTGTCCGCCGATATATGAGACAGATACTGCGCCATTTCCTTTCCCCCCAAAACCAATTATTATTATTATTATTATTATTATTATTATTACGTACAGCAGATAAACTCACAGTAATTATATATGTTGAAAGAAATCACTTAATTGCAAGCGCTGTGGGCAGAGCATGTTGAGTCATCAAGACGCTTCTTGAACAATGCTAGAGATCTGAATTCATTTATAATAGGTATATTGATTTCAGGAAGGTCTGCTAGAGAACCCCACTACGCAGTTTTGAAGCAAACCCATTGGGCGGCACTATTCTGATAATCGAAGCAGTCATATGGAAAGTTGGCTGGAATCAGGCAAAGTCAGAGCCACTGGGCAAGTTTGCAAGGGTTCCGCGCTCTCTCTGCCCGAGAGAGAGAGAGAGAAATAACATATACTCGCACCATTCAACACCGCACTGCGACAGATGTCTTCATCCGCAGCGAGCGCCGGGATCCCGAAGGTCACGGCAGCAGACAGAGCTTGAGCGATGATTTCACTTTGCACTTTACTGTCGGAGCTGCGTATAATGAGGCCTAGCTCCCGGGTTTCTATCGTGTGTGTGTGTGTGTGACGTCATACAATGCTTCGCAAGTCCACACCAAGTGTACCATATGTGCTATCTCATTAAAAAAAAAAGAAATATTGCCGCCGGGCTTGGAAGAAATATGGCTGCCACGGCCGTATGCTGCCATAAAAGAGAACATTTGCAGGGAATTTCTATAAAGCAACGGGCTCTGGGATTTCCTCTAGGACCTGCATGCAAGCGCAAAGGTGCCGCTTCAACGAGTTACGAAAACTACATTGTTCCTCGTTTACTTCGAGTGTCCGCTCACGACATCTCCGGAGTTAGCTGGCGCCAACTATGCAAAATTTGAATTAATCACTAATAACAACGACTTAGCTAAGGCGGATACGCGTCATGGAACCACGAATGCGACTGCGGTGCTGGGAACGCCAGGCCGAGGCAGTCATTAACACCTCTTTTTGGACTAGTTGGTGCATACATGAACCGGAGAAAAAACAGCGCCAAACCATGCACACCACAAGAAAGAACGAAGATGAGACATGGTTGTGGAGTGCATTGTTTGGCGCTGTTTTTTCTCCAATTCAAGGAGGCAGCCATGGAGCTTCCAAATGGGGCAAAGGGAAGAGGTGGATCTCGGTATTTTTTCCCATTGACTCTAGGCAATGTGGTTCACAGTCTGTCGCATAAACGACCCGCTGACGATGGAAAAGCATTGCCTAGCTGCCAGGTGTGATGCAAGCTGGAGACAATTACTGTTAGCTGCCAGTCAGAAATATTAAGGCGAAAGGCTTATATGGCCCGTTAACAGCGGAACGCGGCGCCAGCGTCGGCAACCAGGAAAAGTGGTCCACAAAGCGCCCAATGACGTCGTCAGTGAAGAAAAAAAATTCTTTCGAAGGTGCGGAGAGTTGAACTAAGGGCCTTCGTCACTGCGAGGCGAGCAATGCAACCCGTATGCCACAAAAGCGAGTTGCTCCTTGGTCAGCAAGAGTGAACCTAGTGGGTGCGTTTCCTTACGAATGTATGCTAATCAGTGTATAAACTAAAATAAATATGCTACCGCCTTGAGATCTCGTAAGTAGTCTCAAGTGCTCTTCGTAATTTTTCAACTTCGCGCATATTCGTGAAGGAGACGGGTGCAGACAAATCCGGATCGACGGTGCTCAATACAGTTGCTGATGAAGCGGTAACAACGCACAGACATCTGGCGGCCCCAGGGTAAAGGAGTACGGATACCTCAATTTATGTGCACCAACGAGGACCAGATATATATGGAGAAAGACGAACAGTTCATCATAGCAAAGCGCCAGAGAAGCGGTGCCATAATGATAACGGAGAGGCATGAATTGTTAGCGTACGGAATCTACCAGCGCGAACTAAACGGACAAGCACCCGCAACTGAAGTCTGAAGCAAAAAGATTGTAAATCTCTGTATACACCACTTGTCTCGTCTCTTTCTATATTGTCACACACGCTGCATGGTAGACCGACAACGCACTCTCTCACCAGAGCAGGATTTGGCCACCCTGGTGTAGTACTTGGCCACAACCTTCTATGATCAAAGATTCGGTATGACACCATGCCAACTTGCCGAAAATGTCTACTCTTCTGCTACAGTCGAGTACAACTCAAGAATCAATCGGCAAACGCCCCCCCCCCCCTACCCCCCCCCCCCCCCGCCAAAAGGAGGCCCTCCAGCCAATGGCGTCCACAGATTGTCATGACGCCGTGGTTCTTCCCATTCAGCTGCCACCCCCTGCGATTTCAAGCTAGCCGGCACAAGGGGATCGGTTAATGGGGAGCGAATCGGCCGACGCCATTGGCGGGGGGGGGGCTCCTTTCAGCGGCATTTGCCGCTTCGTGCTTGAGTTGTATCTGACTATAGGCATCTGTGGGTGCGCCAAGTATGACGTAGTATAGAAGCGTGTGAAAAGGGGTAGAAGTGTACTTCCACGTTTTACATTTCGCACCTGAGTTCCACGTTTAGGCCAAGATTAGCAAAGATCGTGGATTAGGCAAGCTCAATATAAGCACTATAGTCGGATACAACTCAAGAACGCAGCGGCTTTTCCCCGTCAAAGGAACCCCTCCCAGCCAGTGGCGTCGGCCGATTTTCATGACCCCGCGAGTGTGAAAAAGCAGAGTGTGGTAGATGAAAGGGAATAATCCCTTCCCTCTACGGTCTGGGATAGACAGCGCTCACTACTGCGGCGCCGCTACCTGCACTGTCGCGCTAGCAGGGTCACGAGAATCGGCCGCCGCCACTGGCTGGAAGGGGGTCCTTTGTCGGGGAAAAGCCGCCGCGCTCTTGAGTTGTATCCGACCATAGCAAGCCGGCAGCGTCAACTCTGTAAGGCGACTTCTAATTAAGCATGCATCGCGGACAGGTATAGAGCTCTTGCCCCCAGCTTTACTTTCAGAGCATGAACGGTTTTCTGTTGTTCCCCTCTTTACACACAGCTGGCCCGCGCTGCGCTCCGACGAATGCACGAGGCAGTGGAGCGAGTGCACGGCGCGCTGTCGCATGAGCATCCGGCATGCCTACATAGCCAGTCGCACCCTCGCCTCTGTCGCTCACTAGTCGAGGCTACGGAGCAACTAAACCCACACCGTCGAGGGAATAGTGCCTCAAAAACAGACTCACAAAAGGTATTCAAAGGTGCAGGTCCGATCAATACGAAACAGTCCACTCTGCACTCACGAAGCAGACGTTGTCTGCCCCTGCACTCAGGTATAGAAAAGAAGCCCACAGGTAAAACAATTTGATAAAGGAAGTACGCTTCTAACTCACGGCTCAGTGTGCGTCTAAAGATTCTGACCAGACGAAACTGTTGACTGCGAACTAATGCAGCGTTCCCCTTTACGTTGCTTCAGACTGTACGTGCGAGCTACCGCCGTACCAAGTACTATATACGCCACAGAGATAGGCAGAAGCCACGTAGTAAGTAAGTATAGCTAGCAGCAGCTGCTCGATGCACGGAGAGAAATTTTCATTATTCACCGATAAGCGGCCGAACCGACGGCTTCTCTGCAACCCCGCGGGGCCCGCTGCATTCCACGCGACGGAATGGATCGATCGATACAGCCAGATCGTCTCGAGGGGCGAGATTAAAGCTTCAACCCTGCGCCGGAAAGGCTAAGCCAGGGGATAAGGGCGGTGGAGAGCACTGCGACGTATGCCACGAGATAAGGAGACGTCATACGATAAAGCCTGTCGCCGTCAGCCAATCGAGCTGCCTCACCCACAGTGACACGCCGCTCCGCTAGGTCGCAGCGCTGGCATCCGTACCAGCTGTCACCAATTTCTAATTCACAGGTAGCGCCCCGCTATTGCGAATTAACCGTTATAACGAAAGAGGCGCTGACTTTTTTCTGCGCCCTTGCGCAATAAAAGGAAGCAGATATCGGCGAAAACCGTCAGTGGTTCAATACCTTAGGGCGGTATCTTCAAACCAAGATTTTTTTTTTCCCTGGCTGTTTGTTCACCGACGAAGTCGAGCATATATCAAGCCTAAAAATAAACATTTTGAGATAACAGCCTGTCCGCATGGTTTGTAATAACGACGGGACATTTCTTGGTTTTCGTTGCAGAAAATGCCTCACAATTTTATATACACCAAGCCGCACGTAAGGAAAAATACGAACAGACCATACACATTGAGGAATTACACGCAATTTCCTGAAACGGCGGAAAGTTCAAAAACATCAGTGCCGAGCCTGATTCGAGTCATTTTTCGCTTCAACGCGCAAAGAGGACAAAACGGGCTTCCAATTACGGCACGCAGCAGCGAAACACGGCGAGTAATGCCGCCGTCTCTAATTAAGCCGCGCGAATTCAGCACCGCCTTTCTTCTGGGAGGGCGCCCATAGTTAGGCCTACATGAGTCATCAGTTGAAACTATAGCCGCGTCATTCTCGAACAGTTGAAAAAAAAAGGTGAGCCTAGTTACTCCAGTCAAATTAGGCAGAAATTATTCCGGCTAATACGTGCGGGAGGTTAATGACCGAAGCTGCAAGATATTCAAATTAGCAGGGTTGCCAGCGCCGCGGCGACCGTTGCAACGAGCGCGTCAAAATGGCCGCCCTCGCTATCTCGCCGCACGCATCCCAAGGCGACAGACGAAACGGCAGGCAAGACAGAAGAGAGGAAAAGAACAGCCGGACTGGAGAAATGTTTAGCAGACGACCTTGCCGAGAACGAGTAGACGTAAAGAACAACACCCCGTCTGCTTGCGACCACACAGCGACGAACGAACACGATTACAGGGGGCGCACCGACCACCACCACGCATTCATCCATCCATGAGGGGGAAAAAGCAAGATGTCGGCCAACCAACCAAACTTGTCGAAGCCGCCACAATCACAAGTCGCGCATAAAATATGCGAGCAGCAGGCGTCACATTGAAGCCGCATTCAAAGCAGACGAGATTGCAACCGAGCTGCCGATAAGTCGCACACGCGATCAATGTTGCGCGCGCCGGTGACAAAAAAAACTTTATATCGCCTACGGAGCTTTTCACGAGCTTTCACAGCTTTTAATTTTTTTCACTTTCACATGAAAGCCGGCGGCAACAGCGGAATGAACAAAGCAGAGAGAGAGAGAGATAAAAAAAAAGGGAAATCTTTACACGAGCTTTTCGTTTGTAGCTATTTACATCGTCTCGTTCCCCCTCGCCCTCTGCGTCTGCTACCCCTCCGCTACCGCCACACGCGCACCTGCGCAGAACAACTGCGCACACAGACTCGCTCCGCGCGTGCGGCCGCCCGGTTGGTGGTCACCTTTGCTTATTGTCTTCTGCTTAAACCTGCCCCCTAACCACTATGGCGGCCTCCGTTGAACGCGGCGAAGTCTCCCGCCTGACACGTTGCGGTGGTGCCACACACCGATAACGGCAGCTCTAAAACCTCTTCTCAAGTGCTATTGTGCAACCCACCAGTGAAAAAAAACAAACAGCGAGACTGGTGATAACGCCTGCAGTAATTACAAGCTCGAGAACATCGACAGTGGGTTGACCAACACAGGAAGAGCTGATGACTATGAACGTGACGGTAGCTGGTTAGCCGATTACTCAACAGGCAACATGCAACCGGGAATGGTGACGCGATCTGCAACCTCACTCTGCATTGAGACCACCGACGACATGGGTGCAACTAACCACGCCACAACCGTCGCCTGCCCGGTCGTTTTCGAATCGAAGGTTGCTCTGGCAACAGCGCGGTTAGAGGCTTGGAAATCCCACAATCCCGGAAGCGAGCGGCAGTCGTGTTTAGCGCCAGTCAAATGACGTTAGCGGCAACAAGGAAGCCAACGTCGCCACGCGACTAACTCATGACGCACACGCGAAGATGGCACGCAGGCGCGGGGGGCCTTATTGCAAAGTTCGCAGAAACCGTTCGCGTGATATCACTTTGGTATGTGCACCGTGACGTAAGCGTGGCCGCGCAGCTTGTTAGCGAATAATAGTTAGGGAAACCCTGAAGACTTTCGTTCACGCAATGGCGAGGCAATGTGTGCCTAAACGCCGGCTGCGACTCCACCAAGCGACGCGCATGTGATCTTGAGAGCAGCCGCTGGGTGCGAGACTTTTAGATGACAACCACGTGATCAGGTAGAGGAACCAGCGACATGAACAGGGGAGAAGTCCGTTTGCATACACAGGAACCGATTTTGTGTTCACTTCCGCACATAACCTGAAATCGTATACGAAAGGGACTAAGCGGTAAGGTAAGTACTTTTTAAATATGCCCCGATAAAAAAGTACGCTTTCACGTCTGACTTAGGCAGGCAGCATGCTGGCGTTCACACTGATTGGTGTGTACGTTCATACTGCTTCGGCCTGTAGTACGTATTCATCTCCCCTTGGGTAACAGTCATGTCCTCGTAGAACGCAGCGGCCTATGAAAAATGACGCGCCCTATGCCATGCTAGGCATGCGTATGCAACTTTAGTCTGCAGTGACCGCCACACAGAATTCTTCCGTGACAAAAAGTACCGGTTTCTTGTTACCTAAACGAGAAGCAAATCACTGGGCGAAATTTATGTACACGAATTTTGATGCCTCTTGGTTGTTTGATAGTAGTCAAACATTAAAGATCTGGTTTCACATAATGTTGCGATCGGTCAGCGCAGTAATATAGACACAGCGACTTGTTACCAACTGCTGTTTCTTTAAGTTGTGTCATACTATACCTGAAGTTCCCCAAAGTGCTGAGCGAGCAAAATATCTGACCCATGCAGACGACGCGAAGCCATGTCGGGCAACATTGTGTTCGGGAAGAGTTCTAGCAAAGTACTCACCCAGCTCGCTCGACGAGGAATGGCGGGATATATCCATCATGAATCCGGCCGGCATCAAGACGTCTTCGAGATATTGTTTTTCCACAGAGTGTCCGGCTGTGACCTTAAAACAAATTGTCCACGAGTAGCCGCGAAATGATTAGGAGTGTCAGTTCGACAGTTCAAAGTCAATCCCGTTCGGATTTTTTTTTTTTTCACTTCCTAAGCTTTTGGCCGTTCTAAACAAATGCCGCTAGTTACCAAGATATCACCGACCGTTGTCACTGCCGACAGCTTGTCCGTTTCAGGTGCACGGTACATAAACGGAACCACACACCGACGGTTATGTCCTGGGAATGTCGTTTCGATGCCTCAATTCGGTTGCACCTACTTGTTCAGGCTCCGGTAAAGCGTAAACTCATCTGGCATCCTCGTAGTTTCGGCTTCAGTCGGTGACGTTACGTCCAACGCGGACAGACTCAAACCGTTAACGACAGAGGCTCTCCTTCCGCCATCTTTAGAATACCGCCGCTTTTGTTTTCCACGGTGCAAACAGTCTGGAGGCCGTCGTCTGCTGGCGCACGGAAATAACAAGAGGTTGACCGTCGTCCGCTTCGGCTTCCAAACTCCGCCCCTGCTGGCCGTCTCCGCTTCGCTCTCCCCCTTCCTCTCTCTCCCTCGCTCTCCTTTGCAGCTTTCTTTGCGGTTGTTCTCACCGTCCCGTTAGCAACAAGACGCCGGCGTCCACTCGGAAATCGAAAGCGACGAAACGCGCAGCACGTACCACCGAGGCGTCCCCCGAGTCCGCCCAGCGATCACACGGCGCACCTTCTTCAACTCGCCCCCGACGTCAGATGATCAAGCGGTCCACTCGCTCCTCGCCACTGCGGTCCGGCACACAAACCCTTCGTCGCGGTGCGAAGAGGAGACCAGCAAAAACCACCAGCGGTTACTACCGGTACCAGCGGCACCACGCAACCAAAACCACCCGGCTGCCGCTTTCGCCTGCCGCCAACCAGCCGTTGTCCAGCCAACCAACCGAGCCAGACGGACCGAACGGCCGCGCTGCTCCTCACCCCTTCCCGTCGTCTGCTTCACGCCCTGTCGTCTGCGAACCCGTCTGCGCCGGCGGGAAGGAAGCCGCCAGCGTCGGCCGCGCTACCGCAGCGCCGCGCCGGCGGCCCGCGGAGGGGGCCTCAACTAGCGACGCAGACGCAGCAGCTGATTTGTATTTGTTTGATGCGCCGCCGCCGCCGCCAGACGCGCATTTGCTTGTTTGGAAGGCCGCATCACGCGCCGCAGTCTCGCGCCGGCTCTCGCGCGCCTCGAGACGCCTTTATGTTTCGCGCCAAAAAGCCGCCGACCCCGTCGGTCCGTCGCGCTGTCAGACGCAAACAAAAGCTGGGGCCGAAATGCAGCGTTAGAAAAGAACGGCAGATCATGACATCGAGTGGAAGGAAGCCGAAGTCGAGCGCGGCAGACGGCTCTTCAGGAAGCAGACGACGAAATCTATCAACCGTCGTCTGCTGCCATCTGCGCCGGCTCTATGAGAAAGCAATTGATAGTTTGGTCGTACTGACATTTCAACCATCCCGAAAGAATCGCAGTTATCGAACTTCACAAAAATAATGTTGCCGCCATCGGTGTGAACTCGGGGTGGCCATTTTAAAACCGAACGTAAAAAACGCAACAGCCAGGTGCGACGGACGTAAGACGCGCTGTTCGAGGCAACAAACAACTAAATTTTGGTAGAGTTCCAGCTGCCCCGACTGGAAGGTGTCAATAGCAATGAGGACTCCCGCAGAGGATTCGGTAGGGAAAATTTCAGAAACAAACTCGACGCAGACGCAGAAGCTGCGAAGCCCAGAGCAGACATTGTCCGCTAGAATGCCACGCCACCTCGGAGCATACGTTTGAACTCTACTGGCTCCCGACGTCCACGTGACCGCGAACGACCAATAAGAGGGAAGCGCTCGGTTTATGCACCAATTGCGCTCAATTGATCCCGACGTAGAACGGATCACGACACAGCGGTCGCCGCCGGTGCAGCGTCGTAAAACGGCGCAACACACTATTCCAGCCGCGTTTGACGTCCGCTATAGTTCTCTTCGAAGGAAGACTTAACGGACTGCGGCATTTTAATGCGAGAGACCTAGGTATTTCAGGAAAGTCGACAAAAAGTTAGCAGAATACAATCATGGCGGGAACTTTCCTGACATGCAAAGTATATACACACAAAAAAAGAAAATGTGGCGCGCGAAAGCACAACAGCAGCAGCTGCGGCTACGCGCTTCAGCAGTCGAGACGCAGACGACACGTGACGAACAATCAAGGCACGTGAAAAAAAAAAGCAAGAGGGAGGTAGAAAAAAGAAGGGACCCTCTTCGCACTGACTTCCAAGGACGGTAATTTCAATAAAAAATCAAATGAATATATAGTAAAGAGAGAGAGCATCCCCTTTTCGTTCGTCTGGTTACACCAGCCCAAAAGATGGCGCGGGAATTCGTGAGACGCGAATGACCCGTCTTCCTCCTCCTCCTCTTGCTGCCTTCTACTTTCAGCCTCCGCGCATGCATGCACGCGAAGCCGCGCCGGTCGGTGGATCGCGGTTATTATTATTAGTTATGTCTGGCAGCACGATAATCTGTCGGCGGAGACGGTGGAAAGGGTTCACGGAGGTGGCGCTGGTTTCCTCCTCCCAAACGTCCGGCGGGCGCAAACCAACCAGCGCGCGCCTCCGTTCGCTACGCACAAACCAGAGAGCGACGAGGGCGAGAAGGGAACGCAGAGGAAGAGAGAGAATCCGCGCGCGACGGCCAAGTAGACGTTCCGCAGACGACGGAAGCGGCACGGAGTGACGTCATTTCCGTGGCGGCAGCGGTAACCAATCGCGTAACAGCCCGCGCTTCCGCCATTTGCCCCGGGGTGGCCAGCGGCAGCAGCGCACCGGCGCGTTTGTACGCGCAGTTACTTGCCGGCTGTTTTTCGTTGCCACTTCGGCCGGCAATCAAATCCAAAAATAAGAAGCAGCGGATCCTCCAGCCTCTCCTCTGCATTCGCTCTTCTCTGCGGAGGAGACTCCCTTTCTTCCGGGGATGAGTGCGCGCGCAGCACATCGTCGCTCCGGGGCAGCGACAGAGGCGAGCACCACGCATGCGCGAGCCGATCGACAGTCTTTTTTGCCGTCGCTTCTTGGAGGCGTAGCAACGTCGCCGCCGTCAGCACTGCGTCGCGGAAGCAACGCGTGCACGCAAATAGAAGCAGAAGTGCGGGGAGAAACGAGTCAGGGAAAAGGCTTTCCCGGGCTGCGCTTGGGTGGCGATGCCCACCGGAATACAGTATTCCAACGCCTCAATCACCGCAAGCGAACCACAGCGAAGAGGGGATTAGTCATTCCGCGCAGGAGCTGTCACTAGGCGCACTGCTAAAGCGTGGTGCCAGCGTGCTTAAAAAGCAGCCAGCAGCAGCGGCAAGGCCCTGCCGGACACCTACTGAGCAAGCTTATTCATCTGTAGTACGAGGAGAGTCTATTGTAAAAACAGCAGCAAGAAGCACTAAAAAGAAGATGGAGACATCAGCGCAGGGCCCCAAAGGCAACAGCCGGCACCTCAGCTTGGTCTATCAGCCAGAGCTGGCTGGGGGGGCCGAAGTTGAACTGCCACATTCTCGGCCCCGTTTCCATTTCCTATTTTCTCAAAAGGGATGATGCTTGATGTGACAGCACACAGATAAAAAGAAACAAGTGCCTCAAGGCACTAGTTATACCCCGATGAGCACGTCTCACTACCAAACCATGGACTTTGCACACTGTAGATATGAAACCTGAAGGTCGTAGGTGCGCAGCTCGGAGGAACGCGAACGCCGGACATGATCGAACTCCAGCAGGCACTGAAGGTTAATTTGTATATTTCGACTGGCAGCATAAGTAGCCACAAGACGGTTGGGTCACAGACCTTTCCCCTGTTACAATGGCCAAACGAACACAATCCTCCTCGTCATGTAGAACGTTGCCACTCAATCCCCCTTTATCCATAACAACCCCCGCGCGACGGGCCTGGCTAGCCTCGGACCAGTGATTCTGGCACGCGACAGCCTCAACGCTTAGTGTTGAGTCAAAACAAAGCTTCCTTCTCTCAGCACCTCTTTGAAGTTTTCTTGACGTTTTCGCCAGTGCAGAAACGATGAAAAAAAAAGCAGAAAGACTACTTCAAGGATAGCACGCTAGGGGGCCGATAATGAACAAGGAGTGGTCGACTGAGGGCATGCTATGCTGATTTAGAGCTCGAAGAAATTGCAGCGACAACGTTCCAGGATAGCCTGATCCCCAGCACACCCTAGTCACGCCACCAGGAAGACATTTTCCAGAGAGCGGCCTGCAACGCCCCGGTTCACACGGGTCAGGTCTACGTCGATAGCCCTTAGTAACGACATGCGACGCCACTCGCGCAGAAACGCGTCTCCACTACAGCTACTCCTCCGTCAACAGCAGCAGAAAAAGAAAGATTGGGACGGCGACAAAGAGGTACCTGCGCGGCGAAGGCAACGCGCGAGCCGCGCGTAGTGAAAGGGCCCGCTTCCCGTGGTTGCGTCGCAGTTAGTAACTGCGTAGGCGCGCCCACCGAGCATCGTTTCAAGGCTGGGGGAGGAGTCGCAGCCGCCCCCGCGACGGCCCATCGCTCGCTGCTCCGCCTGCATAGTATCGGGACTACGGTATTGGGCAGACACTGCGCCACAGCAAGCCGGAGCCCAGGTTTCGAAGCTACCTCTCCGCGATGCATCCTCTCTTTTCGGCAATGGCGCGACGTTACATCGCACGCTAGGCTAGAATAAACTACGGCACGTAGTACCGGGCGCATTCCCCGCTCTTCAGGTCGGTCCAGAAGGATGTACCAATACCCCAAGCCTCCAAAAGCGCGAATAGCTTTGGGCGGCGTGCGGTAGCGTCGTACGCCCATGGTAACGCTACGCTCAAGCTCGCAGGTAATACAGATTGTTGAATCGCTGGGAGCGCTTTCTAAGGTTCTTCCCTCGGCTAAACCGCTGGCTTTCCCACGGTGGCACATTTCCCACAGAGATGCCATTCGGGAGCAATTTATTTGATATGCGCTTGCGTAGCGTACTCGCCTGATTCGGCCAAATAATTAGGAAATCCGCAGCGTATGCAGCGCTTCCGGACGAAAGCAGACGCTTACGCAACAGCTGTACGAGCTAGCGCCATCTCTCGACCCCGGATGGTAAGAGTCGCTTCGCGTCTTGCGTATCGTCTGCTTTAGTTATTCTGCTGCCGAAATGAGGTGGCGCTGCCAGTTCGGATGTTGCGACTGTTTCTTGGCCTGGCATCAACGCATCCAATGCAGATTTACGAATAACTCGCTTAAATAGGCAAATACCCCACCCAAACGTAGCATAAAACATTAACTGCCGCCTAACAGCAACCCCGCGGCAAATTACAGGGCGAAAGAGCCAGCAGTTTTAACCGGGAGAAACATTTTAGCAGGCACTCTGTGCGATGCAGCAGTCGGCTTACCGCAAGGGCTCCTTACTTTTCGTTACCGCCATAACGTTGTTGGCCGGGTCACACAAACCGAACCGATAGCATATATTTTCAATTGTTTCGTATGAATTCAGAAAGATCACGTATATAAAGGACCTATTTGCTAGTTATGAATGTATTATTATGCAATAACGCCTTTTTATTCCATGAATAGCTGCTGCGGGCGTAACTGTTTGCCTTCAGTTAGTTTCACCTGTCCTTTCATGGGCGCTTCGCACTGCGTTCATTTTCCGTCTGTTCTAAATTAATATTAGCTCGCTGTCACTTTCACGTGACACAGTCTGCTTTTACATGTATTACTGCATATTCTTATCAGCAGTGGGCACAGTGCGACGTTATTATAGCGGCATCAAGTCTGCCCAAGTGGCTGTTATCCCTGATCACAACTATGTGAAGCAACACGAACAGCTTTCGCTGGATATCAGAGTAGCGCAGACCACGCCTTCGCAAGTTTTGAAGAGATATAGGTTCAGAGGACGTTTGGTCTTTCGATCTCGGCAGGAGACAAGCCAGAACGACCAGGTTATTGAAAGGCACCGTTCGCACGAGCCTAAAAACTCTAGACTGGCTATTATCGACATTTCCGACAACTTGACCCCGTTATCGACCAGGCTCTAAAGTGACCCCATGGGCTTTGAGAGGTCACGTGGAATGTGCTGATCTAAACGACAGGAACCCAGCTCAAGCCCCGCACATCTGTGAAAGGAATTGGACTTCCGGGATGATGTATGTAAAGGAAGACCTGGCATGGATATAAGTCGCGAGTGGAAAATAGTGATTTCAATGGACGAATCGAAGTTCTTGTCGTGAGGGAATGATGGGATACGTTCAATACGTCGCTCCAAACACAAATTATACGGACCTCGTTATCAACTCCCCACGTTAAGCCGTGCACAGAGGCGGGAACACGACGGCACGAGGCTGATGCTCCACTCGTACACTCATAAAAACGAATACGCCTATATGGAGATACAAAGGAAGTAAGTTGTCATGTAGCGCACACATGAGCGAAGAGGTTGCAATGCTCAGGCTGTCCTAGAAAGGTTATGCTTCAACAGGCACGCAATAATCGTGGATTTGTATATGTGTTTCGACAGAATTGCCATCCGAAGCACTCTTGTGTACTCTTTTGACAATTTGGATGAAGAAGAGGACGGTGGACCTTAGCCGCCCTAGCGAGATTATTTTAATTGAATGTGATTGGATAAGCGCTGACAGAGTCCTGGACTCCATGCTTCGGCGGAGTTGAGCAGCGATCGCCGGAAAAGGCTTGCGTTCGAATTACTGACACATGAGATCACTGTGAAAAGGCATCCTTGAAATTGTTGCCTCTTTTTTTTTGTGCGTGATAAAAAAAAAAGTCGCTGCTACCTGCTCGTAGCGCTGAAATCAGTTCTTCAAAAAATTTGCTGTTAGGAAAAAATTGTCGGTTAAAATGACGAGAAAAAAATTGATTTTTAATGCGTAAAAAGCCCGACAAGCTCATCCACCTCATGCGCAAATTTTAGGGCGGCAAAATAAGATATATTGAAAAACTGAAATATATCTTTTTGTTCACTACTGAATATACAGTGCAAAGTGGAAGACCAGCTCAGCTACATGCGTCATTTTTTTTCTTTCTTTCTTCCTTCCTTCCTTTCTTTCTTTGTTTCTTGTAATTTCTAACAGACGTGAGCACGGAACTACTGCGCTTATGGCGCATGCAGATGCCGAGCTGTAAATCCTGTTCGTGCATTCATGACGCGGTGGACGCCGCCTTGCGACTATCACGTGAGAAACCTTCGAACGTACACAGCAACCAATTAATACTGAGAACAAGAAAACAGAGCCCTAAAGCAACCAACGCGTACGGCGCGCCGCGGCGCTATATATAATTGGGCTGTATAAACTGCGCGCGCCCGACCCAACCGTAAGTACGTATATGCGCAGCTGCGGGCCGTTAATGTATAGGCGCCGATACTCCACTGGCGCACTCGCACGAAGCGGAGTGATCGTTAAACTAATCGCCTATTCAACTTCAGCATCCTTGGGCAAAAATTTTGAAGATTCGAACCATTGTAAGGTACTGGTACCGAAAAACTGAAGGCAACGGCCCATAGTTCCGTATAGGCAGCAAAATCTTACTTCCAAAGTTTATCCATCGCTCCCATCGAGCAGTTAAGACTGCCATGAAAAACCAATGGGGAACGTTTCTGACGATAGCAAAAACTTTAATAGCAAAACAATGCGAGCCTGCTCAAGGGAGATCTGCGGTTACATTGAGAGTTATAGTGAAATCTTGCAATACACAAAACAGCTGCGCTCGCAAACTCGTTTCTCGTTGAAAATTGCTTTTGTCCAGAATTGCTGGGTATCTGTAAGATGCCACGCACTCTGAACATAGCTGAAGTGCCGCTGTTAACTGAATGTGAACATCTCACAATGAGCCACGAACAGCTCGCTCAAAATTACACCGCCGCTATTCTATACGTTAGCACATGAGACTATAACGAGCTGTTTGTTCTCCTGCGATTTTGGCAGTGCAGAATAACGAGGCTCTACACCATACGGTCCCCTTACAAGTATTGCTATACCTTGTCGTTTGACTATGCCTCCACACTCCATTCTGCCAGTCCGAATACGGGACGCGGCCGGCGCCCACAGCATCGACTACGAAACCGACGGCGCAGTTCGCCACGGAGGCCCTCATTGCTCCTCAAGGTCGCCTCCCTCGTGAAGTCCCTGTTAAAAATGTCTTCATACGTGAACGTCACCATACGTGAACAAAAACGTGCAGTGACCCCGAGAAGCGCGCAAACCAGCGCAAAACCGCACAATGGCACAAAAACGAGACCAGGCGCTCGGCTACTGATCCGGAGTACCCTGGTTCGAACCCGACCGCGACGGCCGCGTTTCGATGGAAGCGAAATGGTATCCAGTAGGAAAAAAAAAATGGAGTGGACACACAAGCTCCGCCTTAAGGGCAACTGAAGAGGTTTTAGAATTCTGTGATTTTAAACGAGCCGAATGTGTGACACTTGCAGGTAAAGCATGCGAAATCTTTTTTGGGGGCTATCATTTGAAACGGAAACGTAATCGCAGACTAAAACGGCGTCCGCGTTCAGGCTTCTCTGCAGTGCACAGCGACGGGTACAGGCCGCAATGATGACGTCGCGTACGGCAGCGCTAAGTTTCCAGCTAAGAAGCGGTGGTTTTGGGGAAGCACACGAATGCCGTCGAAGGTGAAGCTCACGAAGCATTGTTTGGCGGCATCGGAAGACGCACGGCAGCATGCAGGCGAAGGCAGCGGACGTGTGAAATTTCGGCAACAATGACGTCGCCACGAGTTTCCCCGCACTCCTACAACGCAATGAGGAGAAGCCTGAACATCGTCGCGGTTTTAATCACTGATGCAGCAGTTCGATCAAGGGTCGTTCTCACTGTAACCACGGTGGCCGAAGGGGTACCACCGTTCGAAACTGGGCCTTCGCCCACGAGGGGCGCAGCGGGGTTTACGGAGCTTCTCCCAAGCGAACACCCCCAAAGAAAGCCGGGCGCCAGGCCGGGGGCCGCTTGTACCCATTTTTACCGGTGGGTGTCCGGCAGTGGGTTTCGAACCAACCACCTCCCGCAGCCGTGACGGGCAAAGTTGGCACTGAATCATGTAACACTAAAACGGCATTTCAGTCTTTCTTGCCTCGTACATCACGTGAATGGAACCACCTTCCCGCAGATATCGTCGACATAATTGATAACCAGCATTTTCGTTCTGCACTAGCTAACATTGTATAACAGGAGAATCATAATACTTGTTCTGTAATATGCATTGTATCTATTTATGTATTTTTGTTTGTAACCACTCCCCTCTTTAATGCCTTTGGCCCTGAGGGTTCAATAAATGAAATGAAAAAGTCGGTAATTACGTCGCCACTGTAAATGCTAGCGCAAAACTACTTTGCGTGCTTTACCTATGGAAGCTTCAAAGATTGGAATTCTTGAATAACCTCGCATCCTCAAAAAACTATTCCATCTAGCGATAGCGTAATGGGTTAATTTCCATATATGCAGAAGGTCATTCTCTAGTAGTAACAGCACTTTTTTTAGGATTTTCAAGGGTGACGTATGCCTTCGAAACAAAAATTATTTCCACGATCGTTCGGGTGCTCGCTTACGAAGTCGCGCCGTTTCCTCGCCACATGGAAGCTCTTTATCGTCGACTTCGTCTAAACGCTGCATTTACAAACGCCTTAGAGTTCCGTTTCGGTCAAGCGAACAGTTGCTGTTGCGACAACTGCGGCTTAGCAGAAACAGTGGAGCATGTTTTATTAGAATGCCCAGCGTATGCTGAGGAGAGCGCACATTACGAACATCTACACTCACTCAAGTGCCTCTAACACTCGACAGTGTGTACATTAGGACCCTTAGGTTGCTATAGGCAGCAGAGACGAGCTATGAACTTTTTATTTCATTATTTATATGACAGTGGCCTTATAAACGAACTGTAATCTCTCCGTTCAGCACTCTCACAGCGCAGTCTCTTTACAGTCATCTTTGTCATCCCATTTCCCACACCTCTCTCATAACACCTTTCTCTCCCCGAATCCCTCATCCACACAGAGTAGCAAGTCAACGTATTTAAATCTTGACTAAATTCCTTTTTTTTTCTTTTCAATTAAAGAGCTCCTCTCGCGCGCGCTTGGCATTTCGATGTTACTACTTTCGTCTATTTAGGACAATGTACGAAATTTTGCGGATTCCTGCCAAAACCAACCGCTAGTATAAATTGTCTTTCTTTAAGGCCTGAATAAACTATTCAGCCGGAAAAATGTTTCACTTGGATGGAAACAAAACACGGCGTGCCAAGGGGTTTAACACAGCCGAAATCGCAACCCGTTATCGCAGTGGGGGTTGCAGAGACGACAGCCGAAACGAGGGTTAACTTCCGCGAATAGTGCCGCACTACCCAAGTTCGAGAGCCGCTGCTCACCGATGATCCCACACAACATTGAGTCTCATTCGTTAATTAATGCCCGTGCCAGCCAGCGGCCCCATATAGCCTGCACAGTCAGCTACAGGCTAAATGCAGCTGGCTTCCTTCCCAGTATAGAAGACCGCCGGGTGACGCCGGAAGGATGCTTTGCTATCGGGTTTGGAAACCTCGCGGCGCGAGCCCCGAGTCTAATTCACAGTGCGGGTACATCAATTAGCCCGGGCTCCAAGCGGTCGCAACGTGGGCTTCACTGCGGAAACGCGCACCGCCCTTACAAAAAATTTTTAGACAGTCTATAGACTCTAGATAGACAAATCCTAGAGAACAGTCTACACGCAATACAAATGCCATAGATAGTCTGAAGACAATCTACAGATTTACGGCCACACACTTTTAGTAGATTTTAGTCCATAGAAAGTCTATAGATTATGAATAGGCAAAAAATAATCATCTATGGGAAGGCAATATGTTCTATAAAAAGTATATAGACTGCCTATAGACCATTTTTATTAGGGAGGCCCCCCGCACGAAAGCTTCGTTGACGCATTTCACAGCGGAATCTCTATAGACGACGGATCCTCTCGATAGAGCCGGGTTCAAAGGGCGTTGGTTGCGAGCGTGTCGAAGGCGGAAACTGCCCCACGCTCAACCGGTGAGCACCGAGAATGCTGTCACAAGTGCGCCTGAAGCAGCACCAGGGGAAGTGCAAACCGGGTGGCCACCACCCTCGACTCGTGTATATACGCTAAGCCAAAAAGGACTAAAACGGCCACATGAGTGTATCCTTTTTGGGGACTAACGCCAGCATCAAAACCACTGCTCCCTCAAAGAGCAACCACCTAAAATGTTAGGGAACGCAGAGGCAAGTCCTGTGCTAACTCCGTTTCCACAACTATTAGTCCCTCATGAGAGCAACTATTACTCCATCCAGCCACACTTCCTAACGACTAATTAACCACGCGGTGGGGGGGGGGGGGGGGGCTGAGTGCTGCTATTAGTCCCTTTGCGTTCTCATTTAAAAAAGAAAATGAAATATATCGACTTCCGAAAGCCGTACATCCCAGTACGCGGACTCTGGCGCCAAGCAGCAGGACATGGGTGCACGTGTCAGGGGACACGCACCATGGTGGCCGCATATGACACCATCATCATTTTATTTTAACCCATGCCTTCATGAGCTCTCCACTGACCGTGCTGGAGGGCGAGAGTGAGTGAGTGAGTGAGTGAGTGAGTGAGTGAGTGAGTGAGTGAGTGAGTGAGTGAGTGAGTGAGTGAGTGAGTGAGTGAGTGAGTGAGTGAGTGAGTGAGTGAGTGAGTGAGTGAGTGAGTGAGTGAGTGAGTGAGTGAGCGAGCGAGCGAGCGAGCGAGCGAGCGAGCGAGCGAGCGAGTGAGTGAGTGAGTGAGTGAGTGAGTGAGTGAGTGAGTGAGTGAGTGAGTGAGTGAGTGAGTGAGTGAGCGAGCGAGCGCGTGCGTGCGTGCGTGCGTGCGTGCGTGAGTGAGTGAGTGAGTGAGTGAGTGAGTGAGTGTGTGCGTGCGTGCGTGTGTGTGTGTGTGTGTGTGTGTCCAAACACACTTGACGGAAAACAGAGGTGCTAAAGAAACACTAATTTTCTTGACGTTTCCAAATCCGCTATGCTTCTTGGCTTCTCTAATATATACCAGGTGTTTCAGCGAAGGTGATCACTCGTGTTTGAAAATAGGGTTTTTGAGGTAAACAGAAGCTTTTCCGGCATAGTAATGCCAGCGTTGGCGGACGTCAAAAAACAGGCGAATCATCTTAACTAGCTAAGTGATTAACTAAATTCTAATAGTTAACTTATTAACTATTGCCAATAGACACCTGATTGCAATTAGAGATTTGTAGCCGGCCGTTAATAATAGCCATATCAGTTTTTAGAAGTTCGAAAACGCGATTACTCTCGCTTCTGTGGCTCGAGAAAATTTGGCTGCATCGTGCGAAAATACATGCACTTTCAAAAGCATGCAGGCAAAGCAACCACTCCAGTGATCGTAACTATACTCGAAATATCCAAATTTTGTCGTGCCACAGCGGCGAGAGTAATGGCGTTTCCGAAATTCTAAAAACTGATATGGCTATTACTAACGGCCGGCTACAAGTATCTAATTGCAATCTGGTGTCAATTGGTAATAGTTAAAAAGTTAACTATTAGAATTTAGTTAATCACTTAGCTAGTTAAGATGATTCGCCTGTTTTTTGACGTCCACCAAGACTCATATTACTATGCCGCAAATTGCTTCTCGTTTCCTCAAAAACCTCATTTTTAAAAATTAGTGATCACCTTCCCTGAAACACCTGGTGTATATATATAAACAAAGCACACAGGCAAGTCAGAGCGCGCTCTGCCAACAATCTCAACACAGCGGATGTTTCTGCACACCTATAGCCTCCACAAGGGTATACGTCTGTCGCAGCGGGGAATCGAACCGGCGACCCATCGAGCTGCAGGGGCGGCACAAGGCCGCAGCCAATGAGTCACCTCGGTAAGGGTGACCACAGAAACCACAAAATATACAAAAAAAAGAGATCAAGAGAAAAAAAAACTTGTTTTTCCCCCTCCTGCGCTGCACGCTCGTTTTAAGGTTGTTTTGCGTCGGATGCAAAGCAGGCAGCCTTCACACACGCTGTGCGCCGACCTTGATCGGGATGACGTTCAGAAGCCCCCGAGAGGGAGCCGGCACATCCTGCCGCGCGCGGTTGTTTACTCCCGCAGTGATAGATACCATACGGCCACCAACCCCGCCGCACGACAACGGTCACCGGTCGAGAGACGCTCCATCCCGTCCGGCCGCTACTTCGGAGAAACAGCAGTCGCGCCAGGAGAGCACGGCGTTTTGTAAACGAGCTCTGCGAAAAGCAGGGTGGCCGTTACATACGAAACAGTAAAAAAAAAAAATGGAGGTGCCACTTAAGCTGTGCACAAAAAAGGAATCTGAAATCGTCTATTTACCGCTGGAACTCGATCTACACTCCCGGAGCATTCTAAGAAACTTCGAAGTACCGTACTGTGCGGCCGATTTGTCTATTAAATCGAATTAAAGTACCGGCTCCCGCCTTTTTCTGAACTCTCCTCCGAAAAGGGGAGTCAGCCAACGCGTGGAGTGCCTTTCAGCCAGTCGCGTGCCGGCTTCGCTTTCGCTTTTATGTTGGTTTTTTAGCTTTCCGCGAAAAAACAGCCTCCGTCGCAGACTACTCAGCCGCAAATTAGGCCCACGGAAATAAGAATACGCGCGGACTCCTTGCTTCCGCCGATCGCTACGTATCACTCCGCCGATGGCAGAGGGGCAAGCCGCCACGCGGCTGGCTGCATGGAAGACGACACCCTGCGCGTTGGCCGACTCCTGCTCTTTTCGGAGGTAAGTTTTAAAAAAAGAAAGGGCGGGGGCCGGGACGTTTAATTCGATTTAACGGGGAAATCGGCCGCACACGGCAATAATTCGGAGTTTCTGGGAATGCTCGGAGCGTGCAGGTCGAGTTCCCGAGGGAAAAAAAGCGAGCTCAGGATCCTCTTTTGTGGAGGGTTTGACGCGATAGTTTAACGGGTTAATGCCCATACATGCGGAATTGGTCATCACTCTCTGTTCTGCATTCATAGATCCCTGGGAGCCGCCATACCCTTTCTGGCGCCGTGGCGCAGCGGTATTACCGATGCGCCACTGCCCTGCGATGGCAAGTGGTGCGAGCGGTGGGCCTTGTATACGACCCAGTTTGCTCTTCCTGAGCAACGCCTCGCGAGCAACCATTAATTTAGCGGCCACCTGCAACGGTGGCCTCACGATCCGGTGGGCAGGCTCTGATGACGCCGCAAGGTCACGTGATCTGGGTGCCCCCCCCCAGGGGGGATTTTTCACGGACGGTCAACGACGACGACGACGCCAGATTTTCTGCGGCAGGACTTCCTCAACGCTATTGCCACAAAACTGACGCACGATTACGACAGCCGGTAATGCGAAGTTTGAGCGTATATCTTCACGGCTGGCAGGTGGCGCTTCGATCTGCTACTTGGAGACGGCAGTTTTGCGGCCTAAGACATACAGAGTCAGGTACCATGAGATAGACACGTGCGTTGCGTGCGGAGAGGAGCAGGAAACGGCTGGACACTTCGTACTTTTCTGTAAAGGGCTTCACCCTACAGTGGAAAGTAGCGGGGCTGACTTACCCAAGGCATTGGGGTTTAGGGATAGTGAAGGGAAAGTTGATTTTTTTAAGCGGGTAGAAGTAACCAAGCGAAGGTTATCTGATTGGTGGCTAAAATCAAGATGAGAGTAAAATTTCATAAGTCAGAATAGGTGGCTTGAGCCACCGCCCGATTTAAAGGGTTCAGCCGTATCCATCCATCCATCCATCCATCCATCCATCCTCTCCGTCCGTCCGTCCGTCCGTCCGTCCGTCCGTCCGTCCGTCCATGGACAACCAGTTACGCCGACGACTATGCCGAATACGATGCGGGACGCAGAAACGGGCGGCTAAGAGACTTGCGCTCTAAAATTACTCACGCTCATGACAGCGCCATCGGATTTTTGAAGCGAAATCTTCATTACATACGCTAGGTTCTTCAAGATGGCAGCGTCAGTGCAGTCACGTGACATGTGTCATGTGCCAGGACATGTGGCCTACTGACGTCATCGCAATCTGCCCACCGTGACAGCTAGGTGGCAACTGCCTCCTCGGACTGTGAGCAACCTCCCTACCGTGGAAGATGGAGATTAAATTGATGATTGGCAGAGAGATCTTTTAACCTCATCTGCTGATTGAGCCATGTGATCTCGAAGCGTCCCGTCTAACCAACGACGCCTTCGCTTCTGACCACGGTTAACCCAAGGTTAAAGCACAGCTATTTTTTTCTTCTAGGTTAAAATCGATTCTACGGACGCTTATGCTTACGTTGGTGTTTGTCGAGCAGCACAAGACGTTCTTATAGCTCATAAAATTGGATTTAATAACAGAACATTCTTTCCCGACTGAAACCAGCGACGTTCAGAGCGAAAAGGAGTCCGCGACCAGAGTTTTGAAGTGAATGGCCGTGTGACGTATAGCCTCGGGAAATTCGTACAAAAAAAATTTGTTTTACAGACTCCACCACACGCCTGCTTGCGAAAATGGCCGATGGTGGCGACATCCGTATTTCACTTTTTCCTCTTTCCTAGCTTACAAAAGCGATGGTTTTGAAGAAAATGAGCGTCCCTTTTAATTTGCGGTGTTCGAAATTGCGGTAAACCACGCGTTAAAGAACAGATGGGGACGAGCATCCACGAAGCAATCAACCGACGAATGAGCCTCTGATGGGGAGAACGCGAGTTAATAATGGCCCTGTGGTGTGCTCGGTCCCGATCAGATAAGCCAGATCCGGGCGTCAGCGTCAAGAATAAGCCCACATGGGCCGAGTCGATTAGGTAAATGCACGACGCCTATCGACACAGCCAAAGGCAATTTGCCGTCTTTCGCAGAGAGAAGACGAGACAAGCGAAGCTCCCCACTGCCCAGCCCCCAACGACCCGTGGGATTCGCTCTTTGTGCGACAGACGGCACACACTTGCATTCGCGCCAACACACGCCGGCAGGTCGATGCGTCTACGACGGATCCATTATGAATGCGTTGCGCCTGGCCCACAGTCAGGCCGCTCGCTGTTGGCGAGAGTAACGATGTTCGTACAGCTGTCAACCGACACTCTATATACTACCACTACAGTGTTAAAAACAAAAAAAAATGACCGTTAAGTGCCAGATAGGCTTGGCTCTGAACGAAAAAAAAAAAAACAGGCCACATTTGCTAGAACTTTGGTGACGGCGTTTCGAGTGCGAAAGCACGACTTCACGAGGTTCACCGAGTCTGTGTGAAGCGCGACCTTGAGGGTGACCTTGGCCAAACCATAAATAAATAAAATAAGCATTCCCGCGACTAGGATTCGAACCCGCAGCGGCGCGAACAGCCTAAGCTTCGCTGGACAGTGCACGAGATCACTATGCTATATTGCCTCGGTTCTTTTTTTCCTTCTTCGCGTGGAAAAATTGCCGCAAAGGAAAATCTGAATATGCTCGCGCCACAAAACACAAGGCTGCGTAATAAGAGCCCACGTCCCCGCCTTCCCAAAGATCAATGCCGCATCTGCATCTAGACAGGGAGGGGAGCCGGCTAGGCGGCTCTTCCAGGGCAGCATATAGTACTCCCCGCACCGAAGCGCACTGCTCCAGATTTCGACGAGCGTGGTGATTCGACGTGGCGGTCCATCATGCGGCTATCCCAGAGACTAAATAGTCCCAGCTACATAAATAGACCATATGACACTGCACTGTTTTTCTCCGCGGGCAAGAAACGAACACTGTAGGGTGTGACGTCAATGTCCTCCTTAATTGTTCGATGTAATAACAACATACCATCATTGCAAAGAATAAAACAATGGTCACTGGCCTCTGGCGCAGGCGGCAAATCAATGTCCATGCCACAAACATCTCGTTACCATGAAGCCATGCCTTCACAGGCAGCACAGATGTGTGCAGCTTAAAGAAGAACGCTGCTAAAACGTTATGCTATCGCCGCAGCCGATCTAGCAGCGCGTAAACTGCAACACACTTTCGGGCTCTGCATTGCACATCGTTATTCATCGATTAATACTACTATCGAACTAATGTACACGTACAATCCCGAGCTGTGCATTGCACATCGTCTTGTTCAGCTAATACTGCGCATCGTACTAATATCGTCGCCGACGTGCGGACGACCCATCAAAGCAAAACCATGAGCCAACCAGGGTAAACACATGCGTTCGCACGTCTATTCTGCTTAACTACGTTAAATCCCTAACACTTTTTTTCCGCCTCCTCAGATTTCACTTAAACTTTCTCTGCAACTTATCGGCAGTCTTCTGATTCTTTCTGTCAAATGCCGCAGCCAGGGCGGCGTTTTGTACCGGCATAAATAAGTTTTAAAATTTCCTGTTGCGTGACCTCGATTTGTACGGGCAACCTTGCCTGCGTGACGTCACAGAAAGCACGGACGTCGATTTTCGCTTTGCGTTTACTGAAGCAAATCATTTCAAGCCTGCTTCTGACCACTGCAGACAAATAATATTCGAAGCTTCCATTCACAGTCGCCAATCTAGCCAATCAACGCGTACAAGAGAGCCTTGATGATAGTATCCGAGACGTCACGTGTTGGTCTCTCCTGACGTCATACTCTGGTCGAAGCACAGTTTCGGTTTCCAAGATTTTGACGTTTAGTAACTGCTTTCTTCAATTTTTTGAAAAACTGTTCAGCGGAACTAAGACCACGAAGTCCATCAAATATATAACGCAACAGTAAACACAAAATGTTCCAAAAACATCCGGAGTTGCCCTTTAATGTTTGCAAGTGGTTGCAGCGGCGGTGAATATACAGGGTGTTTCAGCCAAGACATTACACAATTTATAAAAATAGGCCTTTTGAGTTATCAGAGCGCTTTTTTTTTGCATATCTTCATCAGCAGCGTAGAGCATCACAACACCGCTAAGACATGCTAATTAGCTGGCTGGTTAACTAATATTGAATAGCGAACTTTTTAGCTATTACAGTTACGCTCCTTAATTGTTGAGAGGCGTCTAACCCACAGTAACATCCATACCAGTTTTTAAAATTTCGAAAATGCGGTTACCCTCAGCGCTGTGGCCCAACAAATTATGGCAACATGGCGCCAAGATACATGCGCTTTCGAGAAGCTTGCAGGCAAAGCAACCTCTCCAGTGCACGCAACTCACCAAAATAGGTTTGGTTTATGGTTTATGGGGGTTTAACGCCCCAAAGCGACTCGGGCCATGAGGGACGCCGTAGTGAAGGGCTCCGGAATAATTAAGACCACCTGGGGTTCTTTAACGTGCACTGACATCGCACAGTACGCGGGCCTCCAGAATTTCGCCTCCATGGAAATTCGACCGCCGCGGCCGGGATCGAACCCTCTCTTTCGGGTCAGCAGCCGAGCGCCGTAACCACTCTGCCACCGCGGCGGCTCTACTCATCAAAATAGCCAAAGTTTGTTGGGCCACAGCGCCGAGGGCAACCGCGTTTTCAATTTTTTAAAAACTGATAGGGATATTAATTACGGCTGGCTAGACACTGGTCAATAATTAAGGAACCTACTAGTAATACTTAAAAAGTTAACTATTCACTATTAGTTAACGAGCCTGAGAGCACTATGTTATGCTATGGCGAAAAAAGCGCTCTCCTAACTCGAAAAGCCTATATTTAAAAATTGTCTAAAGCCTTAGGTGAAATACCCTGTATACATATACCGGGTGTTACAACGAAGACTAAGCAATTTTCAAAAATATTATTTTAGAGGCAAAAATATGGATTTGACGGCATGGTACACTAGAAAACCGGTGATTCGTCTTAAGTATAGTAAGTTGGTAAACTAATTTCCACAATTTAGCCTTTTAACTATTAGGGTTAGGCGCCTAGTTGGAATTAGATATTTGTAGCCGACCGTTAGTAACCGCCCTATCAGTTTTTTTGAATTTCGAAAACGCAATTACCCTCGCTGCTGTGGCTCGACAGAATTTGGCTTTTTCGACTAGTTACGTGCACTGGAAGGGTTGCTTTGCCTGCATGCTTTTCGAAAGCACGTTTTTTCGCACGATGCAGCCAAATTTTGTCGAGCCACAGCGACGAGGGTAGTCGCGTTTTCGAAATTCTAGAAACGGATATTGTTATTACCAATGGCAGGCTCAAATCTGTAAATGCAACTAGACACCTAACCGTAGTAATTAAACAGTTAACTATTTGAAATTAGTTAACCATCTTACTAGCTAAGATGATTCACCGGTTTTCTGGTGTCCGCCGACCCTGGCAATACCATGCCGCAAAAGCCATATTTGTGCCTCGAAAATCCTATTTTTTAAAAATTACTTAGTATTCCTTGTAACACCCGGCACGAGTAACGCAATAGGGACGACGGTGCGCAGGCACGCACCTAGGCTTCCTTAGCGCCGATAAGCCCGTGGCATTTAACGGGACACTGAGGATCAATTCGGGTGGATACGTCGTGACGGATTACCGAATTATTTTAGAGGTGAACAGCGGGAAAGGACACCGTGGGAACATAGAAAGGTAACACCCCATAAGCGTTCACTGGCTACTAAAGGTTGGTTAAGGTTAAAGGAATTGAACAATTAAAAAACGAAAAGAAACATTCAGTGCGCATACTACACAGGCACCACAAAAAAAAAAATAAAACGAGAGACAGAGTTCACACAACCCTTAGGTAACACGATAAAAAGCAGAATTGCACGGATAAACAAGAACACCTCTCAATAATTAAGGAGCCTAACGGTAATATTGTAGTTGAAAAGTTAAGAATTCAGCATTAATTAGCCTTCCTACTCGTTAGCACGTATTAGATATATTCTGATGTACTACACAGCTGACAATGCTATGCTGAAAAAAGCGCTGTTCCAACTCAAAAAGCCAATTAAAAAAAATTGTGTAAAGTCTTAGGCAAAACATCATGTATACTTTTCTCTTGGGGGATATTGGTAAACTGCCACTCATAATCTGAGAGCAGCTGTCAAATGCGCTCCACCCCATTCTTACCCCTTCTAGTTATCTCCCTCTCATAATCGGATCAGCGGTCACCACCTGTCCTAAGTAGACCTTTACCACTTCCAGCACCTCACTGCCAATTGTGAACTGCTGTTCCCTTACTAGACTGTTGAACATTACTTTGATTTGCTGCATATCAATTTTTAGACCAATCGTTCTGCTCTGCCTGTCTGATTGATCATGCTTTGCAATTCATCCCCTGGGTGACATAGCAAAGCAGTGTCATCAGCGAACCGCAGATTACTGAGGTACTCGCCAATAACTCTCACCCCTAACTGCTACCAATCCAGTCCTCTGAATGCCTCAAGTAAACAGGCAGTGAACAGCATTGGCGATATCGTGCCTACCTTCGTGACACCGTTCCTTATTGGAATTCGAACTGCTGTAAAGCAGATCACTTTTGGAACACAGCGAATTACCCTATATGGCATAGCACACGAGAGGAATCCTAATGTAACATTTTTGTCCAACTCGCCGCGGTGGCTCAGTGGTTAGGGCGCTCGGCTACTGATCCGGAGTACCCGGGTTCGAACCCGACCGCGGCGGCCGCGCTTCGCGGGAGGCGATACGCAAAAGGCGCCCGTGTGCTGTGCGATTGTCCGTGCACGTTAAAGATCGCCCAGGTGGCCGAAATTATTCCGGAGCCCTCCACTACGGCACCTCTCTCTTCCTTTCTTCTTTCACTTCCTTCCTTTATCCCTTCCCTTACGGCGCGGTTCAGGTGTCCGACCGATACGTGAGAAAGACATTGCGCCATTTCCTTCCCCCCCCCCCTCCAAAAAAAAGTTTTATTTTTGTCCCACCGGCCACTGCAGGCAGTGGACAGGAGGTGGTAAATTTTAACATAATGCAGCGTATTATTGTCACCGTTCTGAGCTATTTCTGGTCTTATTTCATAGTTTCTCTTTTAAAAGTTTCGACGATATTCTGTTGTCTGCCATTCTAAGCTACCTTCCTCCAATGTTGAGCACTATGGTTTGCAGACTACAGCGCCACCTGCATCCGTCAAATAAGTCACTGCGGGGTATCTGAAAGTGTGAAATTAAAAAAAAATTGTTTGGTTTAGGTTTATAGGGGTTTAACGTCCCAAAGCAACTCAGGCTATGAGAGACGCCGTAGTGAAGGGCTCCGGAAATTTCGACCACCTGGGGTTCTTTAACGTGCACTGACATCGCACAGTACACGGGCCTCTAGAATTTCGCCTCCATCGAAATTCAACCGGCCGCCGCCGGGATCGAACCCGCGTCTTTCGGGCCGGCAGCCGAGCGCCATAACCGCTCAGCCACCGCGGCGGCCCAAAAAAAAATGAATCCGCGCGGTGGACATCAACACCGACGCCAGAGCTCACAGGCACCGTCCGCAAGCCTCAGGAAGCTGTCCATGGGTTATGCGCGCATTTCTGAACCGCAGTTTCGTAACCGATAGCATTAAATACCTCCACTACAGGCACCAACTGCGCTTACCGGCAATCGAAGGTACGTAAGGGCATTCAGCGTTCCAAGGTACGGGAACAGAACCGTGCAAAGACAAGGAGAGAGAAAAAAAAAGAAGTCAGGCTTATTATTAGAACCTTTACGGGAGGAACGGGATTCAGCTGGCCACAAATCCTCCTGCGCGCCCACCGCCATTCCGGAAGCAGCAATGGAGGATCCTTTCAGGCCGTCCCCACGTGGTGCCGCCCACTCACTACAATGCTGCGCAATAGGCACAGCGACGAGAGGGGGGACTCACAAGGCCAGACGGTGTATAGCACAGTGCAGCGTTCCTTTATTCCACCGCTCGCGCCACTTCCTTCCTTTCTCTGCTTTCCTTTTTTCCCCAACTGGCGCTGCGAAGCACGACCGCGCTCGCCACTGCACTGCCCTGCACTGCCGGCAGGCGGAGCAGCAGTCGCGCCCCTGGAGGCGAGACAAGGACTACAGAGACAAAAAGTCAGCAGCTGCAAGCCGCCGGCACAAGACTCCGGGGGAAGGACAGCGGGATGAAGGGAAGAGCGGAGGGGAAAGAAAGGGTATATAAGAGGGAGGAGACTCGTCGAAAAGGGGAAAGAACGCGGGAGGCCTTTCCACACCACATCGCCCGCCGCCTCCGCCCGTTCCGCCACACGCACCCCTCCTCCGTTTCGGCCGCAAGCGTCATCATCATCGCCGTCGTCGCGGTCGCCGATGGATCGATGCCCGACGGCGGCGCGCGATGCCGTCTGGGGCCCAGACGGTCGAGGGCTATGTATAGCCGCCCAACCGGAGCGGATGTACCCGGCTACGGGCAAAAAGAAACAGCCGGCGACGGTGGGCGGCAACCAGAAGGCGGTATTGGTTACGTCTGGCTGCGTGCAGACACAGGCGGGTTTCATCTTCCATATCGCGGCCGCCCACAAAGCCGGTAATTGGCTTTAGAGACGGCGGGAAAGTTAAAAACATATTTTATACATCTCTTGTCGCGTAACCCGAGACGATGGGACAACGCGCAACTGGAGGTTACGAATAACGCAAGATAAATGTCAGTAGTAACGCATCAATAAAAATGTGCCATTTTTTTTCTCCGCGCGTATTCATAACGCGCGCTGAAATATCGCCATCCAGCCGCTTTTGCGTTTTCCTTCCTGAAACGCGGCCGGCCACCAAACTTGCGCCTTTGTTGCATACGCGCCGTTAAACCCAACCTGCCCAGACGACTAACCAGCCCGCTAGGAACCGCCGCGACGGTCTAAACTGGAAACTCCTACCAAGGTCGGCAGAGACAGCGATTCCAGGAGGGGACACATTTTACAACAATGCGCTCCGGATAATTTTGTGCGTTCATACGTCAGGGAAAAAAAAACGGGGGAGGGGGTTCTTACAATGCCGTTCTTATAATGCAACCCGCACCGACGTAAAGAGCGCCACTGAACGCTACTAGCCAATTGTCACCGGCGTTTCGATGGGCCATTGAAATTCGCCACACGCCACGATATCCCACCCACCCACCGAAGCAGGAATTACGAGAAATCAAGCATTTTTATAATCCAGCTCGATGAAGTCGCTACAGCGCTATAGACATTTTTCACTGTCCACAGCTGGACTGAGAACGCGCGCGTGTTGGACAGTGCTGCGCATGCGCAGTAGATGCCTCTATGAAATCCGCCAATCAGAGCGCTGCTGCCACAGTCCAGTGGTAATACGGCTGCGCTCAAAAAGGCGAATATGAAAAGGTCTATATATACGAAAGACGGGCCGCCACAAAAAGACGGCCAAGTCGCGCGGAGAGCAGGCTTGGCAGACTGCTCGTCGCAGAGCAGACTTCCGCAGAGTCCGCGTGCACAGTCACAAAATAGGCGCGTACGGCCACCACGAAAACGACTTCCCACCTGCCGCGTAAAATGGCACTTGTGAGGCTGTGAAAACAAAAGACAGTCGGGAAGGAGTAGTTCTTCGATTACGGTTGCGGGACGAAGACTCCCCTCTTCGATGAATGCTCCACAAGCAAGTAAAGCTGCTCGACGCAGGTGTCACCTCTTACAAAAACTTATTTAGAGTCTATAGACTGTCCTTAAACTTCTGTCTATAAATTCTATAGACTTTCTATAGAGGAACCCCAGAGAACAGTCTACAGGAAATACAAATCCCATAGACAGTCAGTCTATAGATTATCTATAGATTTATGGCTATATACTTTTAGTAGACTTTTCTCTATAGACAGTCTATAGGCAATGAGTAGACAAAAATAAATATCTATACGCAAGCAATAGCGTCTATGAGAAGTATCTAGACTGTCTATAGACCATTTTTATAAGGGACCTGCGCAGTTCAATGCCAATCTGCACGTAGTAACGAGCGTGACGTCACTCTGCCAATCGCGCTGCAAGCTAGCGAGAAGCGACCCATGCAGGCAACATACACTGCCGAGTCGATTCCAGCGCCACAGTATACGCGTCCAAATTCGAAAATGTGCTCGCACGTCCTCGTATACACGCACCATCGGTCCGTGGCTGGCATAGATGGACGCCGCACGTGGGTTGTTGGGCGACGACATTCCCTCGCCAATCGTAAACGCATGTGAGAAGCGCACACGGGTCTCCGAATTCGGCCTCTTTTTTCACTCACGTTCGCCTGGGCGAAAAAGGTTCGTCCCGCATGTCGTGAGACGCTCGCATCGGGTTATGTTCAAAGCGACCCGGTCGTTTCGTTTTTCTCGTTCGCAGCTGAGACAGGGTTAGCTACACTCTATAAACACGAATGCGCCTGTATGGGAGTAAAAAGGGGAGTAAGCTGTCCCCTAGCGCACAGCTTATACCCTGTTTACTCCTTTACTTACAGTGTAAGAAAGCGCACGGCGTGCAGAATCGGAAGAGGTAGCGACAACGTGCGCTTCGAGAGGGTTGGGCGCCGTTGCTCCATTCTCGTAACAGCCGGACGTGCGGAAGTAGACCAGAGGGTAAGAAAAGATACCTTCTCCCCAGCTATACACAATATATGCTTAAGCATAGTGAAAACGTAGGATTTTTTCGGAAATATGACGCTGCGACATCACAAAGAGTGAACGTTTATTCATTTTTTTAAATACTTTTTAAGGCCCGCAAACGCTCAAGCCAGCGGGCAGGTTAAAAGAGAGAGAAGAAAAAAAAAACGTCGCGGCGGAGGATACAGCGTTTTCGCTAGGCACCACCACGTTCCCACATCCCGCACGAGAGCAGTGGGCGCGCGGAGCGGCATTCAGTCGCAAAGCACAAACGAAGAAAACCGCTATTCCGGGAGGCACTTTGCCCGCTGTCTCCGATGCCGGAAGGCAAAGCACGCCTCCTACCCGCGTTCCTCCCCACTCCGGCATCTTCCGGCCAAGCTAGGCGACTGTTCAGATGACGATGATGAGGACTATTGAAGTTTTACAGAAGTACGGCTCCTCCTCCCCAAGGTATACCTCCTTTCCCGAGAGAGAGAGAGAG